>CAFUXE010000943.1:498078-509863 GCA_903364295.1 Serranus cabrilla
AGTCGGTGAGTACGGCAGTAATTAGGACGCTGATTCGGCTTCATCAGATTCAAAGCGGCGCCTCGTTGTTCTGTTGTTGTCATTTAGATGAGAGACCGACTGTGACCGTTTGTAGTCAACCAGTTGTAACACCGAGTCTGAGCTGAATGCTAATGAGCAGAATAAAATCATTCCCCCACATGACAGATTTTACTGCTAACAAGATTCTGCTCGCTGGCGACTTTAATGGAGGAACGAGTCGCACCGACACCAACACGGCGGCTCGTATGAATGATTTATGTCGCTGATATCAGACAGAGTCGTTACGCTGCGTTTCTTCAGTGTGACATTGACACCAGTGTAGCTGGGTTTGATTTCCTGACCTCGAGGTGAACCTGAATCCACACATCGACACTGATCTGTAGTCGTGCGACATTCTGGTTTTTCAGGCATTTTAAGTCAAAACAAACTACGATACTGAGCCGTCTGTAAACACACAGCACGACGATGCTTCATAACGGCCCAAGCCTTCGTGGAGCTCATTGGATCGTTTGTTTTTAAACAGAGAAATGGCTGTTTAATGTCATGATGGCGGCTGAGTCTACTTACTAGAGTGGGAGAACTCAGGTCTGGTTATAACTGAGGAGAACTTGCTTTATTCAGTAGTTTTCTAGTAGTTTCTTTTTGAGGCATGAACAAAATTCATTGGGTTTATCCTTCCTTTTTTAATTTATTAGCATGTTTTGTAACTTATTTTTAAGTTTAAGGAACTATGTTATTACCAGCAAACTGCTAATTTTGAAGTGAGTAAGACAGTCACGTGACTGCATTGATGGTGTGTTTTGAGTATGAATAGTATGTTATAATATATCCACCAGAGCCTCAGTCTTGTTAATGCTGCTAATGAGGTTTACCTTCCTTCTTTATTTCTGTCACAGTTTGATGCATCAGCAGCAGCTTCATTCATATTTGAGGATACTTTGTGTCCCTAAACTCCGCTAATATTTAGCATTTTCATCTGCTGAAGAGACTTGAAGCTCTGCAGGTTACATTTTCATTTTGTAGCAGTTTATGGCAGCGGTCACACATCATGAACAGGAGGCGTTCAGTGACTCTGACTCCTACAAATAAGGCATTTAGGATGAAAAACATCCTGGCTTCTCTGTCACAATTCAACAAATTTACACAGATGCACAGAGAGCGGTCAGGGAGAAAGTTCATTCAGGAAGCCTCAAATCCAAATGTTTCCTTTTCTGCATCCACGTTTGTGTTTGAATCTGTCGGCCTGTCAGTCAGCTGTGGGGAGGTGTTTTTAGAGAAGCTCTGCTCTCTGACTCGCTCCTTTCTCTGCATCTTTTTATATTTCTCTCTCTGCGTCTCTGCTGTCCGGCTTCAATCCTGCTGCAGACACAGTGTTTAACTAAGTAGTCAATAAGTCAGTTAATCAGTGTGAATGTTTATTTATTTCCTGTTCATTTCCTTGTGTTGGAGCATTTATCTGCCCTATCTGCCCTGCATTATCAGCCTCAGTGCACGTCATATTGGGGTTTTTTTTTGGAGGGAATCAATCTGATTAAATTAGAAATGCATGAATGAGAAGCGAGTTAGGAAAGCTGTTAAATGAGAGGAAACCTCCTCAGTGATGACACACGATGAGCAGGACGATGAAAAATTAAGGCTGCAGCTGATTTTTTTTCTGCAGCCTGTTGTCGGTGTTGGTGGAGTTTCCTGCTGCCTCTGTTAATAATTCAACCTCTGGGCCTGTTGTGTTTCTTTTGACTCGGATTTCTCAGGCTTGTTACCTAACCCAGTGTGGAAAATGTCTGATGTAGCAGCCCGGGGACACGGGGACAGAGAGGAGGAGAGATTGCAGTAGAGAGAGAGAGAAAGAGAGCTGCAGACAAATAAAAGAGTGATAATGTGTCTGATATGTGGAGGAGGGGATATCAGGCTGTGCAGGGTTGGTGTTTTTGTCCACATGAGACGCAGCGAGGTGCCGTCAAAAACAGCTTGAAGTCCATTTAATAACATATGCAGTTATTGACTTTGTTAAAATAAAAAAAAGAATAAAAAAATACTTTTTAACTGAAGGTTTTCTTGGACTTTGAATGTAATCAACTGAAAAAAAAAATAAAAATAAAAAGTAAGAAAAAATTGATAAATAGATGAAATAAAAAATATATTTTATATGATTAAATATGTGCATTAAAAAATGATTTCTAGGGGGGTGTGGTGGCGCACCCCCCTGAGGCGCTTGCCTCGTTAGCGGGTGGTGCCGGGTTCGAATCCCGGCTCGGCACCCTTTCCCGCATGTCTTCCCCTCTGTCTTCCCCTTTCACTCTAGCACTATCAAATAAAGCACAAATGCCAAAAATATATCTTTAAAAAAAAAAAAAAAAAATGATTTCTACAAGTCTCATTTAAAATGAACCGTTTGTACGAACTGTAAATAAAAAAACAAGAAACAACAATAAATTCCATAACATCCGTAACAGTCTGTCAGTTCTCCGTCACATCGCGGGAACGTTTCCGATTCCTTCTTCCACATTCAGTCGTCAGCTAGATTTAATTTGACTCTGTACCAAAGAAGAAGTGTTGACCGGTAAGAAAAGTCCTCCTAATGTTTCTGTGGTCGCACACTGGGTGTTTCACTTTGGAGGGTCACTGCTAAATGTGTGTGCTTTGTTTATTTTATTTAAATTTTAATCGTTTTTTTATTTTCAGCTTTTTTTTATTAAATATTTTAGGCACTTTATTCCATTTGAATATTTTTCTCAATTTTATTTTTCAAAATATATATATTTTCTAGCGAACTGTAGAATACTGTTTTTATTTATTTATTTGTTTATTATTTAGAATTTTTATTTAATATTCTTTAGAACGGTATTACTTTGTTTAAATGTTTTGTTTTATTTAAAATATAGACTTTTTATGATGAGAACAGGTTGCAGTGGTTCATACGTTCATATTTAACATATTTAAAAATATATATATTAAATCTGTGGTTTGTACAGAATAAGGAGTTTTATTCATGAAATATTTTAATCACTTACATTTGTCTTTATTTTTTATTTTAAATGCACATTTTCATAGTATTTCAATAAGATATCTTTGTATTTAATCTTTTTTTTCATTTTAAATATATATGTTTAAACAACAATTTTATTTAATTTTTTTTTTTTTTTTTTTAATTATATTTTTGTCATTTTTTAAATCTACACAGCAGTTCAAATGCTTGTATAGATATTAAACGTTATCTGTGGTTTGCAGAAACCAACATTTCTGTCTCTCATGTTTGTTTTCTCTCCACAGACACTGAGGACGCGGCTGCAGTCAGAGCTCTGGTGGCAAACGTCCTCTACACCGACTCACACACTTAACACACACACACACACGGACACACACACTGTCTCCGACTGTAAATACTGTTAATAAACCTGAATGTTTGTCTCCTGAGCTGCTCGTCTTGTTCTTTGTTCAGGCGTCTGTCATCTGTATTCTCTCTGCTCAGGTTTGCTGTCAGCGAACAACGACACGTTTGACCTGTGAGAGAGAATCTGTGTGTCAATCATCTGTTGTTTGTCAGTGACGGCTGTAAACTCCCACTGTTCCCGACGGGAGGATCCTATAACCACCTATACACTCGCCTCGGCTCCTCCTATGCAATATAAATGAGTTGTGTGTTTATGTAAACAAAGGCTCAGGTGTCCCGTGAGGCCGCAGCGTCTCTCCTCTCCCGTGTTTCTGCCCTTTAGAGGCGCCGGGAGGATTCACCTATAGGAGCTTTTAACCATTTATCACCAACACCGACACATTTACTTTGTTTTATACAGATTCTGATTCCTTTTATAGTGTATAAAATCTGTTTATTTGAGGGTGTAATGGAATATTTAAAGCACTCTTATTAATCTTTTTCTATTTTTTTGTTTAAATCTATATATGTATATAGTTATTTATTTTTATCACTACTATTTAATTGTATTTTTTAATTTGTAGACAAGTCGTTTATTTAATCTAAATTCTTTAAAATTCTAGAAAAGCAGTCTGGATATAATATTTTAACTCTTTATCACCAGCACGAACAGATTTCATTCGTTTTTGCATTAATATTTTTAATATTAGCGGAGCTTGATTTGAGGACAGTGAATGCACCAAAGTGAACTCCTTCTGTTCATCTCATTTTTTATTGGCGTTATTTTAATGAGTGAACTCACTAAGAGGTTATTGTGATTTCCTGCAGCACTGTTTGCTTGTGATGAAGTCGTGATTTGCACGAGTGGCTGTTATCAGAAAAGGAACTCGTCGTCTGTCGGGCTGCAGTTTGTCCTTATAAGAGGAAACATTCCTGAGCTGCAGCCTCGGGCTGGTTTGTGTTTATGCCCATTAATGGTAAAGCGGAGCCGCGTTGTTGTTCTTATGGATCCGATGTGTAATACGTGGATTAGATCTAAATTAACCCTGCGCGTCCTGGTTCCCCAGAGAAAATGTCAGCCCGTTTAGCATGCAGAGGCCCTCCTGTGTGACGGTGACCTCTGACCCCTGAGCAGGCGGCTGCACATAAAACAGCCTCAGACATCCGACCGCAGGGCCGAACTACACAGAGGGGACGACCCTGCTGTGATCTCTCTGACCTTGTGTGTGTTTAGTGTGTGTGCAGCTATTTTTAGCCACATCATTTCTTGCGCCGGCTGAACCAGAAGCACAAACTGCCCTTTTGGAGCAGCGTTCCCGCCCTCAGGGGGAAAAAACGCCTCTGGAGGGTTTGTTGTTGTGCGGCGTGGATCCATGAAGCATCCTGGGATTCATTTCTCTCAGATGGTTGCCACGGCACCAGAGAAATGTCAGGCAGCTCGGGTCACTGTGATCCCTCTTCCTGGGTCGGGAGTTTTTGGGATCAGTTTGATGACTTATGGGGCAAATGTTGAAGTCTAAGTTTCCAAAATAACCGTTTTATTGCTCTGTGAGATGATTCATGAGGCAAAGAGGCTGACGGGATATAAAGTTTGAACTCTTTATAAACAGCAGGAAACAAGTTAATTTGTTTCTGTGCAGGAGGTTTAATAATCATTTCATCACATAGATTTGGATTGTTTGGTTATTTTCATTTTATCTTTTTTAAATTTACCTTTTATTTGTGGGGATTTTTGGAAATATTTTAAGGACCTTATTTCATTTTTCTTTTGTATTTCTTGTTTATATATAATTTGTTATTTAATCTTTAATTTTTTTGCTCTATTTTGGGGGGATTTTTTAAAGATTTTTTTTAAGCACAGTCAGATTTTTCTTTATTTTTTACATATATATATATATGAAGAACAATTGATCTATATAGATATAATTTTTTAAATTTTATTTCATAATATATTAAGCATTTTATTTTCTATGTTTTAAGTATATTTGTTGTAGTTTTTATATGTTTTTTTTAATAATTGTTAATTACATTTTTTATCTTATATTTATATTTTAAATATATATGTTTTTTATTATTATTTAGAATTTTTTTTCTACAATATTCCTCAGTCAGTTTAGGCTAATTAGGTGCTCGAGGATCACGACAGCGTGATTCATCATCTGGGGATCTTGAATGTTTCTACACATTTTTAAACCAAAATCTCCAACAGCAGCTGAGATTCTGTGTCTGTTTCAGTCGGACCCTGATGATCCACCTGCAGACTGACGTCTCCAACCTCAGAGCGGCGCCGAGAACGTTTCAGGTAAGAGTTTGTTTACGGAGCCACGTGCTAGAAAGGTCGCAGCGTCACCGTGACTTTAATATCTCTAAAAGAGCCTCGCCACGAGTACAAACCATCAGGAGGAGCCGTCTATAGGACGTGACACTCCCTCCAGGCTGCAGCTCACATGCAGATTATATAAATACAATCTGTAGCTGAACACTGACACAACACCTCAATAATGTCTGAATAAAACAAGTCAAGATTCATTTACATAAAACCTTTAATGACGTGAATAGAGGAGGAATTAAGATGCAGCTTTTATCAACTTATTTTCCAAATTAGCAGCTCAGAAATGAAAGAAATCTGCTGGTGTGAGGTGAATAAAAAGTGACAGCTCGCGCTGCATCCTCCCACCCGCTGCAGCGCCGCGCGCCGTCAGGCGGACGCTGTCACTTCGGTAAATATGTACGACTGTTGGCGCTCAGGCAATCTGTTGTCATGGTGCTTCTGCTGATCCTGCAAACCCACACAGAGCGGTCAGCTGCAGAGACAGGAGGCCGTCTCTCGCGTTCGTCTGCGGTCGTATGTGTCACAGGAAACGGCTGAAATTCATTTTAATCTGTGGAAGAAGTTTTCAGATCCCTTCAGTAAAGTTAATACATTATTACTGAAGTAAAAGTACTAAAGTATCAGCATCAAAATGTACTTAAAGTATCCTAAAAGAGACTCGTTATGCAGATTGTACTATGTATTCCAAATATATTATTGGATTATTATTATTTGATGCATTTATGTATCAGCATTTACTGTCCAGGGCTAATTTTAACAACTTATTATACCTTAAAATTTCAATACTTGTCGTGTAGTGGAGTAGAAGTAGAAAGTCACATAAACATAAAAGTACTCAAGAAAAGTAGTTATTTAAAAAAAACAATTATGTTAAATATTCCATAAATGTATTCTTTCTTTTCTATTTTGATCACCAAAAAGTACTTTTTTCATTTTAGGATCTTTTTAGGGGGATTATTTTTATTACATATTGTTTCATTTTTATTTCCCTTTATTTTATTTTATTTAATCTGCTTTATTTAAGCACTTTGTTTTATTTACATTTTCTATTTTTAGACTTTTAATCTGCCATAATTAATTATTATTTTTAATTTTTTTAAGTAGTCCTTATTTTTTACTCAAAATTATAACTTTTTAATAAATGTAGATTTCTGTGTAATTTTTCGAGCACAACACTGAAGCGAGAATGAATGTAACAGTAACCACAATAATCAATTGGAATCCTGCACATCGTGCCTTTAATACACTTTCTCTTATTTGTGCAAAAATATAGGACACACATGTTCAACCAGGTGACACAAACGGTCCGCTGACATGTTTTTCTATTTTTCTATGTTTGTCATATTAGATCTGAGGTCTGTGGAGTTGCTTCTAGTCCCATGTTAAATAAAAAATCGCCTTTAAATCACTTGAGATTTTAAAATCCTTCAGTGTGCACCAAGCAGAGGTCTGAGTGTTCTTCTTCTGCTGCTGAAACAGATGTTTTATGTTCATATTTTAGTCCAGATGTTGCAGTGTTCTGCAGAGCTTTACACTGTTTTACATCCGGTGCCAGTGTGGAGATAAAGATCTGATCCTGACTGACAGGCAGCTGGACCCCCGGCCTCCAAACTGTGTGTGTGTGCGTGTGTGGGCTTGTCATGAGCTCCATCACGTTCCACCAACAGCCTCGAGCCGCTGAGGGAAGTGACACCACTGATTAACAGCATCCAATTTTGTCTGCGTCAGGCTTAATTCTGCAGCGTTTCATCACGAGTCGCTCCACAGGCGGCGTTCACAGCCAGAGGTTTTATCTCTGCAGATGCACAGAGGATTTCAATCTGACACACAGTAGCCTCAAAGTGTTTGGGTTTGGTTTTATGTAACAGATATTTTATGGAGGCAGTTAAAAATCCTAACCAGGGTTTTGATCGCCTCAGTGTGACTCTGGGATTAAGATGCAGGGCAGAGGAGGAAAGGATGTTTTAATAAATCCCACGTCAGTTTTCAGCATGTGGGGTTTATTTTGGAGTGCTTTCTTTTTGAGACGCAGTGCAGAATCAATTATGATACAGGGCTTTTTTAATACAGGAAGTAAAGTAAGATTATTTCTCTTTAGGAGGAGGAAAGAAGGTGGAGGTCCTTTCTCAACACAATTTACTCCCAAGCTTTTTAGTGGCATTTCTACTCAAGACTTTGGCTCACACGAGGCGTCCATGTTAGCTTTTTTTTCCGACACTTTCATATTATTTAGGACCAGGCTGGATATATCTTAGCTGAGCTGAATGCTACTTGCAGTTTAGCAAAGTGTGCAGTAATTACAGTCATCCTGATGCGACATAAGCGTTCGTCTTTGCTGCCCTTTCAGCCGAACACGATAAGCGTTTTTCTATTTGCATGTTAATTTCCTTGTGATGTTTCTGGGCAAGAGCTTAAATATTTTTCCCCGTCTTGTTTCCAAGCCTCTGTGGAGATTCTCCCACTCACTGCTGCTGCTGCAGTTACATAACAGCTGCTCCCTCCCCGCCGGAGGACCCGGCCTGATCAATATTCCCGACACAGCGTCCCTACTTCACTCTCTGGGGTTCAGGCCTGTGGGTCGTTCCCACTGAGTTAATCGACCTCGCTGCCCACAGAGTGTGTGTGTGTGTGTGTGTGTGTCCTCTTCACCAGATGGAGGGAGCGACACAAAGGGTGGGAGATGCTATTGATAGAGATGAAGGACAAAAAGAGATAGAAAGCTGTTTGTGGGTGAAGTAAATAAACAGTGAGGAGGGTCTGCATGGAGTCGTACCAAAGGTCTGAGACAGAGGAAGAGTTTCCTGATCATGTGGAGGAGAAATCCAAAAAGTGAGCTGCAAATAAGAGTTTCATGTAACAGTCGATTAGTTAGTCCAGACTGAAATATCTCAGCATAACCGAACAGACTGACATAAAACTTTGACATTTTCAAGGAGCGCCAAAACAACTTTTTCCTTTTTTAGTGAAATGTCTCAACAACTTGCGAGTGACAACATTGTTATGCACACGAATATTTCACTCTCATTCCCAATATTTTGAATTTGATATGTAAAAACATAGTCACTTTGGATTATTCAGATTTTAGGAGCATTTTTTTGGACGTGTAAACTGCACAAATTGTCTAAAAAGTTTGTTTTCAGCCTCTTTTCTAGTTTATGTTCATCTCTGTGTGTTTCTACAGTTAGCCAACAGTTTGCAAGGCTGGATTGGAGATGCATGCAAAAAAGAAAAGCCCACATTTTTAATCAAAAGGAGAAACATGCAGACTTTAAACATGATAAATTCAACCCTAACCCTATATAATGTTTTTGTTTTCTTCCACTCGTACATTGATGTGATAAATTATATTTTACATTAATCCCAGTATGCACAACTGGAATATTAGTGGAATATTTATTTTCATTAGTCATGTCCGGCTTGTTGACGTTTTTTTAAGAATTTGTGCAAAATCTGAATATTTTGTGCAGGTTAGCATTTGCATTGTAGCGTCGTTAGCTCGCAGCCTCACAGAGCTGCTGCGGCTGCAGACTGTTAGTCTTCTCGTTGTTGTTTTTCTTAATAAATTAACATTTTAATTTGAATTAAATTGGATAATCTGTGAGTCCTGCACCCTCTGCATGGAATATGCTGCAAAAAGTCTTTGAACTCTATTAATTAATCCTGTTAAATGCTTTTAAATCCAAAATGAAAGAATTGGATATAATTAGTTGCTTTTACTTTGGTCTCGTTTTGTGTTTTTCTGTCAAAAACTATTTGTATTTACATGCTGCCTGTCATGGCAGGTCCTGACTCTTCTGGTTAAACAAACATTCATTTAAAATACTTTAATTCTGAGCCTTTAAAAATAAAAGTATACATATTTTTTAAGGCTTTATGTCTTCAGTAGGAGCCGGTGGGTTGGAGGCTGAGTGCCACAGACACGACGGGGATTCATAAAATATTGAGAGGCGTATTAACACTTGTTGATCTTTTCATGGGGTTTGTTGGCATTAAAAAAAATGTACAATCAAACCTCCTTTAAATGCACGAACAGAGACGAGAGTTTAATAACTCTAACTTAACAATCGTGACCTTTGCTTTGTGAAAATGACCCATAAACACACTAACAGCAGCACGCGGCAGGTCCTCCTCAGAGGTTTCACTCCTCGTGGGATTGTTGAGTTGCTGGCTGTGTTTTTCCTCCTCTGGGTGGAGATTTATTATTCCTGTTGCAGCTCAGTAATCAGTCAGCGTCTGCTCTCTAAATGAGTCTGTGCATGCATGCTGTACGGGAGGACTGTTGCATAAAGAACCGCGCTTCAAAGTGAATTAAATCGTGCCTTTAGCTCAACGTAAAGGTCAGAGAGTCAACACATGCCGCTTCTCTCTGCATGGCTGCTGATGTGTCAAGAGATCAGTTGGTGGTTTTTTGACAGAACATCCATCTAAAGACACCGACGCGCAGAGAAAACCACCACAGTGAGCCTGAAGATGAGACTAACGGTACTTTCCTGCAGAGGTGTTACAGGATGTGGTGCGGGGGGCGTGCAGAGGGGGACCTTCTCTAACGAGGGTTTGGGTGTAATTTTCTGTTCCTGTAATGTTCTTTGGAGGCTGAAGAAACGGGCCGACAGCTCTGACAGGATGAATGCAGTTTGTGAGGAAAGCAGAAATAAAATACCACCCGAATGCAGATGTGTGTTCGGAGGACTCGGTCTGTTGTGACTGATGTTGTTTCTGTAGCTTTGCACCTGTAGATTTACCGTCTGGCCTCATTAGTTTGGCTGCCCGTGTTGTTTTCTCGGCTTCTGTTGTATGATAATGCAGCACAGGGAGAGACGTGTGATCTGAGTCGGATTTAAGTCACAAAAATAAGGACGTGGACTTGACAACCAAAAGACTTGTTTTTGTTTGTCTGACATTTAATTCTCACATTTGAACCTGGTGAACTCATAGAACAGCAGACCTTACATGGTCAGAAAGCCTTAATTAAGTTTGCAATAAGCAATTAAAACTGTTGATTATTTTTCATATTGCTTAATTATTATTTGAGCAGCAATTTGTCGTATATTGTTCCAGCCATACATGTTGGCATAGCATGAGTGGATGTGTGTTTTTTGTTTGCTTATGTGGAATAGTAATATTTTTATTTTTATACTATTTATTTCTATTTTTGTTTAGCATATTTTGTGCAAAACTTTGCATCTAATTATGACAAAAATAGTCAGAAATCTCTCCAGAATGCCACTTTAAGACACCTTAGAAAAATCCATGCTGTGATTTGCTTTGAATAAGTTGCAAATTACTGTATTTTCAGCGAACAAACGGTGGACTTTCAACCAGGAGAACAGGGTTCGTGTCCCCTGTGAAAACAAAATTAAACAACTTTTTACGTAACTACCGTGGGCACGTTACCCTCCATCGCTTCCGGCATTTACGTACTTTTATTTACTGTTTAAACGGTCTTTTATAACGCCTAACCAGGAAGTTCTTTGTAGTAAACCCAGGTCAGGTTTTGTAGCATTATTTCACAGAGACTGCAGCTGACGCTTTTGGTCACGTGTCGTTATGTTGGTGCTGACAAACTTCTTATTCTATCATTTATGTCATGAATAAATAAGCCAAATAAAGCAACAGATCCATTGAAATGTTGCTGTAGTTTCATAATTAGTCTTAATGTTGATACATGCTGATTAACAAGCGGATCCCTGCATCAGTAAATAATAACCTAAGTCTGAAAATCAGGATTTCGTGAGCTTCGAACAGTCGGAGGAGTAAACTGTGGGAACATCTGCTGCCTCTGTTCTTTATATAGCAGCATGTACCAGTGAAGGGCACACACGGCGCACTACCATGGGAATCAATGTGAAGTCCAATAAAGCTGCTCTGTCTGCTCGTGGCGTTCCTCCCACAGCCCGTCTGCTGCTTCACATTATCCACACAGACGGAGATTTTAAACGGCTGTCCTCTCACATCGCGTTCTTTAACGTTTCCGCGCCGCGTCGGCTCATATTAACACTCTGAGAACAAAGCGGGTTAGCCAGAATACATATTTTTATTAGGCAGAGAAAATACTGTTCAGA
>CAFUXE010000943.1:523285-575665 GCA_903364295.1 Serranus cabrilla
TGCATACATTTCCGTTTTTCTGCCCTGATTTAGTCTTTACAGAGTGAAATATATGAGACACTAAAAGGCTAATTGTGGCAGTAAATGTAATGTATGTCAGAGGGTGGAAAACATCTGCTTGCACGGTGAAAAGATAAATATTTATAGTATTATTATCTCACCAGAGCACGTCACAGATAGCTTGTGACGCAAGATACATTTAATCTGAATAAAAACAGGATATGTAGGTCAAAGAAACATGTCAGCATAACTCCAGATTAGCTGCACATCCAGATAACATCGAACGAAGCTTTCACAGGAGAGATGAAGCTTATTTATGGCCGGCCCCCGCACACAGAATAACACACTGAGATTTAAATTGCTAACTTTATTTTAAGTGGAAAAGCTTCCAAAAGTACCTGAAATGAAGGTCACATTATCATAAAAGCCCATTGAAGGGAGGATTTCAGGTCGTCACTGTCTGCAGACATTAAAGGGTTTCTGTTGTGGGGTCCAGGTTATTCGCTAATACACACTTTTTAAAATCTTTTAATCTTTTAAAAAACAGCTTCACACACTGTGCAGTCGATGCACAAGCACTTAAAAAAGACTTTCAGACAGCCGGTATTTTTATTACAACCTGTACGTTCCAGTTTTGTTGTACATTTGATTCTCGCAGGTCGATCGTGATTAATGACAGATTTCCACAGTTTCCAAACAACACGTGGCCGGTGAGCTGTTCTCTCTGGATCATATAAAGAAAAACAAATTATATTTAAGCTCCCTGCTCCTCGATAATCACATTTCTGTTGAGCAGAACAGAGTCCGACTTTTAGGCCAACAGCAGCATTCATAAAACACGTTTTACTTTCCTTTAAAGGAGGTTTTTGATTTGCTATAAGCTCCAGGATATTTATAAGGAAATATAAAGATTAAAATGTGTTTATCTTGAGAGTTGCAGCACAAAGGAAAGTGTGCAGACTGCAAAATATAAGGCGTGCAGCATGTATTACTAATGATTCTATTTTTAAACACACTCAGATAAAGATATATTAAATTCATTTCCATCTCCAGTTTGAGCAACTTTGAACTTTGCTGTTGTTACATCTGGATGCTGTGATTCGGTCCAGTGAAGCAAGAAAAACATCTGCATGAGCTTCAGACGGTTCAGGATAGATCAGAGCTGAAGGAGACAGGAAGTTAGAGATATAATTTGAATTTTGGTGTGATCTCTTTCTAAAAACACACAAACCGTCTTTTCTCAGCTGCAGCAAGGATGAGTATCACTCTTCACAACCCACAACTAATGCTTTAAAGTAGCTACAACCAATATTTTTATATTAACAAAAGATTAAATAACAGATTGTATGTAAAAGGAGTTGATCCAAATAAAGCAGAGAGTCTTTTAGCGCATTGTTTTGGTTTTTACGGCTCCAACTTTACTGTTCAGTTCTCGCTCGTCAGTGTAATTTCCTGCTGTTTTCAGTGAAAAACCTATAAAATCTAACTGTACACATTTCTGTTCAGCACAAAATGTCAGACAAACAAAGTTAGAAACTATCCGGTGATCACAGTGGAACATCTGGTAGCTGCTCCGCCTGCCGGCAGGTGCAGTAGGTTATCAGCTCATTTAATGGCTGCACACTGAAAACAAAGAGGTCATGTTGAGTTAAAAGGCTGCAATTTGAATCAAAGGTATGAAACAAAACAACTTCATGGTCAGGAGTCATAAAAGATGGTTTAAGAAGTAAAATAAATGCACGTAAGTGAGAAACTGACGCTACTTTAAAAAACTGCAAACGCCGACTCATCTATAACTGTAACTGTTGCTTGGACTTCATATTCATGATTTATGTAAGAATTTATCCTGTTAGAAACAATCCTGACATAATGCTGAGGCTGAATTACATTTTTAAAAGGACATTTTTAACTGCAGATGTTGCCGTTACCAGCTGACTGAATAACCGCCTCACCAGCCAACGTTGGCATCAGCAGAGTCATAAAGTCACAGTTTAAGTGTCGTTGGTTGAGTGCCAGTCTCACCATCTGTCCACCTGTTGTTCCTCTCTCTGCACAAACCTTCCTCCATCTCTTTCCAATCACCAGGCCCGCGCTCACGACACTTTTACAGAAATTGCTTCACTTCACAACGCTCCACTTTGAGAAAACAACCCTTTAAACGCCGCTGTCAGAGCTGCTGTTTTATATAAGCGATTGTAACCATTTTGCTGGGTCGTCCGGGGCGTTTGACCCCAATCACACCTTGAAGGAGACTCCTCATCTCTGAGAGCATGATAGTATAAAAGCTGGACTGTGTTTGTGCTGGAAAAGGCTGGATTTGTGTTATGATGGTCACAAAGACAATGGTCGCCTCCTCTCGTCTGCGAGGGAACTCCGTCCTGCAGCTGTTTGGCTCCGACTTGTGAACCTTTTGTAGGAAGAACTGAAATGAAAATATTCTCTCTTCCTGTTTCGTTTCTTCCACAATGCTGGTCATTATTTGTTGTTCTGCTCTGATTAACATGCGCGTAGCGAAGCTAGATTCTGCTGTTAACGTCGTCCTGAGCAGAATATGAATGAAGGACGATTTCATGGGCCGGCAGGCAGCGAGGAGACGGAGAAACATGGGAGAGTAAATAAACAAACGCCCCGAGGAGACGGAGGCTGTATAACCTTAACATGGCTGTAATAATATCCCCTCATGTCTGGACCCGTCGGAGGTGTCTTTAATCTAACACCTCCATGGACGAGTCTGTCAGGACGGTGGTGCTGCAGGAGATATCGGGTTTCTGTTGGGACTCTGTTCTCTGTGTCAGTCAGCGTCTTCCTGTCCACAACAACAACACTTCAGACTGTAATCACCACCGCCAACGTTTGGCCCGTTCGTTCCTCTCAGAGCTCCAGCTCAGACTGAAAACAGGCAGCGGTGACGGCCTCCGCTCCTCCTTTTTACATCTCTCTGCTCTCCTCTGTTCTCTTTACATTTCCTCTCTGTTCCCACGTTACATCTCTCCTCTCTACATCTTTCTCCGCCTCTACTCTTCACATCTCTTCTCCCCTCTTCTCCTCTCTACATCCCTCTCTTTTCCTTTCTACTCCTCCTCTTAACATTGCTCTTCTCCTTTTTAAATCTCTCCTTACCTCCTGTCCTCCTCTTTACATCTCTCTTCTCTTTGCAACTCTCCTCTCCTCTCCTTTCCTCCTCTTTACAACTCTCCTCTCTCCTCTTGTTTACATCGCTTCTTTCCTCTTCTTCACATATCTCTCCTCCTCTCTTCTCACATCTCTCCTCTCCCCTTCTCTCCTCCTCTTTTCGTCTCTCTTGTCTCCTCTTCTTTACATAGCTCTCCTCTCTTCTCCTCGTTAAATATCTCTCCTCTCCTCACATGTCTCTCCTCTCCTCCTCTTCACATGTCTCTCCTCTCCTATTTATCTCCTCTCATCTTCTACATCTTTCCTCTCCTCTCCACTTCTCTTCCCCTCTTTAAATCTCTCTTGTCTCCTCTTATTTACATACTGTAGCTCTCCTCTCCTCTCTTCTCCTCCTCCACTTCTTTTGTGTAAACGGCTGAGAAACCCCCTTTATAGTCAATTTCAGTAAAGCCATCCATTCTCTGAAAGCTGAAGGTCTCTAGTTTGTGGTTGTAAAGTTTCATGAGGATGTGAAAACACACAAACACATCAAACAAATGCAACAGAAAAATGCTGCAATCGCAGTTTTGTGGAGTGAATTTATCAGCATTTCTCTCATGCAGTTGTTTTGGGGGTTTGTGTGTTTTTGTGTGTTTGCCGTTGTCTGCCACCGTATAAAATAGCTACCATGTGAACTAACAATATCACGCATAAATAAAAATTGGGCTCATTGTAAAACTGCTGTAAAAAACTGCATGGTTCTTGTTAAAAACTGCATCAGATCAGTATAAAGTGAGCATGACTGTATGTTCAGATATTTAGAGGTCGAGAGTTTGCTGCAGTCTTTGAGAGGCTGTTGAATTAATTCAGGATTTGTCTTGAATTTCCGTTGCTCATTAACACATTTTACATGTCAGTTTATGTGATTAGTTCGCTTGCACAGTTACTTGATACATTAATCAATATGCATCCAAATTAACAATAACTATTCTCACGGAAATATGAAGCTCAAACATTCACGTGCTGCTGCACCAAACCGAAATCATTAAGACATACAGAATGGAAAACATGTGAAGAGACACTTCTCTGCTGCATGGAGGCTGAGCATATCCATCGGAAATAAACCTTTATGTAACTTTAATGCAGCTAATTGGTTTGCACATACTGAATTATCATAAATTCATGTATGATTTTATGCTCGAGAAAGCATTCATGTCGTGCTTCAACAATCAGGAATGTACAAGATTTAATAGTGTCTCATGCACGAGTTAATGCAGACGGTTCATTAATGCAGGAAGGAATTACCTCGACCGTCACAACTGATGATTAGTTATCATGTTTGTTTTTTCAATAAGCCTGCAGTTAAAGGAACAGGTCGGAAAAAGTGTCGAGTCACAGCATGTTATTATTCTGTTAAATTACAAGTTTTTGTAACGTTGTCATGTTTTTCATGTTTGTTTTCCTTTCCTGTCTTTATTTTATCTCCTTTCATCCTCCTCTCTTCTTTGTCCTCCTTTCCTTATTTCTCTTCTCTGACTTTCCTTCGATCACATTTTATTATTTTCCAATCTCTTTCATTTCCCTTTCTTTTTTTGTCATCGCTCCTCTCATTGTCTCGTCTTTTTTATTACCTTTCATTATTTGCTTATCGATTCCATCCTTTTGTTTTCTTACATTTCCTTACAGCACATCTCTTCTTCTCTTCCCTCTTCATCTCCACACATCATCTCTCATCTGCTCTCTTTATATCTGTGATTGCAATCAATAGAAATCAAGACAGTATTTCTTGCTTCCATAGAAAGACTTTAAACCAGCCCAAACCCTGAGCCTAACAGAGGAGTAATCCTCCCTGCAGGATGCTTCACGTTGAGCTCCTCGACGTCCAAACTAATCAGATTTAATCAGGAGCTCCACTTTAGACTGGACTGATTTTTAAAATCTAATGTTGTGTTCTTGACATCCACCTCTCCCTCTGTCCTCTCTCTCTCTCGGTTATTGTTCTAACAATAATCTCCATATCAGCTGACCTCTTTCTCAACTGTCTAAATCACACATTTATTAGCAGTGATGACAGTAATTATCCTCTTGTGCAAATGCACAAAAAACAGCTTGTTAAAGGAGGACGCAAACAGCGACAGGTCCCTGTTTATATGCATCTGTAAGCTAGCGTGTGAGGAAGCAGAAGCGTGGAAAATGTTATTTTTTAATGAAATTGCTTATAAAATCCGGTAGCATGTTTTTATTCAAGAGGCGAGCAACGAGAAGGAGGAGAATAATGTTGAGCTCTAACGGTTTGATTTCTCCTCTGTGCTCTCATGAGGCTGCAAGGAAGCAGAGCCTGAATCTGATAGACACAATGAACACAGTGTAATTTCATTTCAATGGCTGCTGTCTGTTTTTCCTGCCCCGACTGCTCTGAGGTCAGATCCAGAGCAAATCATGTTACAGCGAGCCGCTATAGCAGGCGGCGTTCAGGGCTTCCACGTGTTCCCCGGTACAGGGGTGAAATTGGCAATCTTGCACCTTGCAGGGTGCGCTTGATCTTTGTCTGCTGTTTGATATAGTGCAGAGGCTTTTGAACGGTGAGGCGGCTGAGTCGAAAGGCAAAGATACTGTGAAGGTAAAATGGAGGTAAAATGAAGGCAATTAGCATGTTTGCACAGCTGAGGCCCCTGAGCCTCCCTGCTCTGCCTGGTTCTTTAATCTATACTTGGCTTTTACAAAAACTCAAAACAACGGAGTAAAGTTGACCATTTATTGAAATAATATTAACCAGATGTAATGAGCAGCTGGACTCTGCAGTGTCCATGCCAGAGCACAACACAGAGTGAAGAACAATTTCTCTTTTTACAGTTTTTTTCTGGGTTTAGGCCAAACCCCCAACAATAGGTTGGACTTTGCATGTGGGCGATTTGGGACCCAGCAGCCAACCAGAGCTGGTCACCTGATGTTAAATTTTCATTAGAGAATTGATGGTGTTTATGCAGATGTGTGTTGGCCCTGGAATAGCTCTGTGTCCTTATCTAGATCAGCCAGCTCACAGAAGATTTACAATGTAAAACATTGACTTTTATGAACTGAAAACTAACAAAGGAATGTTGGAAATGCTCCTCTCCCTCCTGTTAAATGATCATATAGTCAGAGCTACACTCATTAACCCTATCTTTTAGTTACTATTAGTACCCATAATGTAAAATCTGAGTGCATAGACCTGATACAACAACTGTTTTAGATTCAGTGTGACTGACACTTTCCTCAGATATCATTATGTCCAATTTCCATCATGAATTAATGTCCATAAATCCACTTAGAAATCCTAGAACCTCAAACTGCAGAACTTGCTTTAAAAACAAAGCATTTTTACTTTTTCTTGCATATTTAAATAACCCAGGGATAGTTTTCTGTATATCCATGGCTACAACAGAAACAGGAACTGGTAATATTTAATTCGGCATACTTTTATGGCCAAAGCTGAGAAATAATTAACATATATGGACTCAAGCTGTAGGCCAACATCTGTTTACATCCCCCAAAGCATCATGGGGTCTGTAGTTCCAAACCTTAAATGATGATCCTCCAAATTTGAAGTAAGACAAAAAATAATATTAGGAGTAACAAAACCTATGAATAACTTTTGTTGAGTGTTTTTCTTTTACATTATATAGCTGCAGTCTTAACTGTGTGGAGTCTTTCTTCCGTCATGACGGATCTGAAGGTTTCAACAGGTTTCTCCCTTCACTCTGCTGACTGCTCGTCAACAGACTGGGAATATGTGAATTGGCATCAATCATATGGCGTCCTCCTGGATTCCCCATCATGAATTCTAATGAAGGCAGCAGGCAGCGGCGTCCCACGAAGAGTTCATTTATTATACACGAGGCAACCTGCTGTTTACGCTTCATTTGACAGTGAAGCGGTTTATTGTTGAAGCAGCTGACGGGAAATTGGCAGCGCAGAGGTGGAATCTGTTTGTGCCTTTTTCACAGCGTGCAGAGTGATTTTTGGACGATTTGATTTTGAACATTTATCGCTCTTCGTTGTAGGGTGTGTTATGGATATTGTGGCATTGAGGAAAGCTTTCACCACAGTTTATTTAGAGTTAATTGCGTTGATTTGATATTGAGACCTTCAAGTTTTTTCTTCTTTTGCTGAAAGATTTTCTTCTTTTGTGTGTGAAAGTCTGAGTCTTGAGTCGTCTAAATCTTGGATCTTCTTGCAGTTATTGTGTTTTCCATTTGGGTTGCTTCATATTATACATTGAATATAATATTAGATATCTATAAAGGAAAGGAAAAAGTTTGAGAATCACTGTATTAGAGCTCAAAATATAGATGAATTTGCTGCTGGAAAAAGTCCTGATCAAACGCCCTGTTTCCTCCTCTCTGATCCTTTAAATATTAACTTAAATCCTTACTCTTTGCTTGTTTGTTGGCACTTAAAAATACTTACTGGTTTTGGTTTTGTCTTAACTTGCATGACATAAATTTCCTTGCTTACAAAACTCCTAAAAACCGGATCATAACTGGGTAGTTGTCTGAATCTAAAAGGCAAAGTGGGCGAAATTCAGGCCTAAACTCGTCGTCTGTCTGAAACTCTCTGTTCTTCTGTGTCTCTTCATTCGTGGTCTGCTGCTGATGTTGCTGATCTGAGTCCTGTGGTGACCTCTGAACATTAAACCAGTCCAAACCAGTCCCCCGTCAGTGGGGCAGAGACTGTTGATGTGTGACGCCAGCTCTCCTCCTCCTCCTCTCTGTCTCCTTTTCCAAGTTTCTTCTTCTCTGCATTCATCCCTCTGTGAGTCAGATTAGAGGCTAATTGCCATGTGGACTAATTATCTGACTGCAACAGGCTGCTCTCGCTCTCATCCAGCCCGTCACGTGAGCTTTCTAATGCCCTCTTTCTCATTCTGATGGAGGTCCCAAGCGGCCGACTTCCTGTCGCTCCGACCAGGAGGCTCCGGCAGCTCCACATCTGCTGCCTCCTCCTCCTCCTCCTCCTCTCTCCGTCTCTGTCCTTTCCTTTGTCCTCTTACATCCCGCATAAAATATCTTTTTAATGCACCGTAAATAAGAAGTAATTCAACAGATGTGGTCACCAATAGCGCTGTTATTTTAATTATTTGATTTGCTCCCATTAGAGAGGGCACTTGTTGTAATGCTGAATGATTGGATCATTATGAAGTAGGTGCTGCTCATCGAATCCATTAATCACTAAAAGGTTCAGTCAATCATTGCTCGAGTGAAGGTTGTCCGCCTGTAATGAGCCTCTAATGTTGTCGTTCTCCAGTGTATAATCTGATGACACGAGGAAATCAATATCAGTTAAAGAGTACACTATATTTAGAATATTTTTACTGCTTTATATTGAACAGAGCCGTTCCTAATGGGGAACTGAAACCATAATGTACGCTCTCTTCCAAACCACCAGACTCCACTGAGAAAAACAGTAATTTTACCTTATCTTTTCTGATGTACTGCTGCCTCGATTGGTTAGTTTGTTTGTGTAAATGTGTGACTTTAGTGTTTTAAAGGGTTAGTTCAGATTCACCAAACTCACATATAACAGAAAAAAATAAACGTGGAGGCAGCGGTAGACCTGCTACTCCTGTGTCCTGTGAGGTAAAATTACTGTTTTTGTCAATGGAGTCTGGTTTAGACTGTTTTTGGTACAAAACATCACCCTGAGCCATTGGTACTTGTGATAGACATTCATTATCATTCTATAGACTAAATATTTAGTTAATCATAAGAAATCACATTGTCCTTACCCAAAGAACAGCTGTATAGAATAATAATCATTGTCAGTGCCAAGATTACAGTTAGTTTGGGGGCTGAGGTGTCACACCTGACCCAACAAAAGAACAAAAATACTTCTTCTTCTTCTCTGTCTCAGTGTCGTGCATCCTCCCTGCTGATGTCAGGAGTTGTTGTGTCGTTTTTTGTTTTGGTCGGGTATTTTTAGCCTCCTGTCTTCCTCCCCAGCAGTGAGGCAGCAGCTGAGGGAGTGTTCCCGCCCATCCAGCGCTCCAGATGACACAGAGAGAGACAGGTTCACACTAACCTCTCTCCAGCCCATCTAATTGTCCCGGAGCTAATAATAAAGCCGCATCTGAACCCGATTTAACGACGTTGGTTTTGGAGGGAACAGGCAGAGGCAAACTCCCGAGAGCCCCCACGAGCACACTGAGTGACACTGTCGCGTTCGCTCTCCACTTTGAAGTGCTACTTTGCCTTCTGGGAAAAACCGTAAACAATTGAGTTCGGAGAGTGAATCAGGATGCATAAATATAAAAAAAGACTCGGGGACGAGATGTTCTGTACACAGGAGAGCAAAAAAAGTACAAAAATATGGTTCAACAAAAGCATAACACCTCTCCAGGTTGATTTATCTATATTTAGAAGCATATAACAGGGTTTTTTTGGCTAAATTTGGACTTAATGTTGAGTAAATCAGGACTTAAAGTTGTATTTAAAGCACACAGCAGAAGTGCTGCTCACTTTATTCCATCCATCACTTCCCTCACAGTCCAACATCCAAGCCCAGTTCTGTAGCTTTTGATCATCCTCAGAAAGCACCTGCAGACTCCAGTCTCTCGATTAGACAGGCACACACACACACACACACACGCACACGGGTTTCAGAATCACTCATCTGTAAGAGAGGGACATGAGCAAAGGGACGGCTAAGCTGCAGGAGAAGAAGAAAGGGGCTTTGCAGCAGCAGGCTTCAGTGTTGAAGGTGTTTGCAGCAAAATTAAACACATTTCTGGTCGATTTTAAAGGAAACTTTATTTATGTTGAAGCTTCCTACAACCAATATGTACAGTAAGCCTTCAGTTTTACATTGTTTGACCAATTTTTAAGCCATTTATCATGAAAGAATGGTCATTTTTGTTGTTTTAAGTGATATTATTCATGTTATTTTATTTTATTTTTTATTTCCAGTCTATGCTAACAAAACTCTCTGCAAGAAAGCAAACTTTTCCTGCAGAAAATCCTGAATCCCACAAAAAAAGGAAAAGGTATGTGGGATGTTTTGTTGATCACGGACACTTTAATTAAAGACAGAGTTAATCTCAACCTACGTTAAAGAACATTCTGCCAAAAATATTAAACATTTCTATTTATTTAATGACCTAAATGCTTTGCAAAGGGGCTTTTCTAACCTGACAAATCCTGGGAAAGCAATTAAAACTTCAAATGTTTGTATAAAAAATGGCAAAGAGATGACTCATCCTGTATATGAAACTGTAGAGGAGCCAGAATACAGATGTGTTAAAGCATCCTGGCCTAAATTAGGATATAGATTTCACATGAAAAATGTATTTTCTCTCCTATTTTCTTCCTTCCAGCTGATGTTATAACCTTTATAAGGGTACTTATCCTCCATTTATGTCACAAAGAAATTGGATCTCTATTTGTTAAGAACCCTGAAGAAGACCTTCAGTAGATGGAACATTTTGGCTTTTTTTGAAAGATTTTAAATGCTTTTAAATATTGAATGTCTTTTTTTATATTCTGGAGCGCCTTTATAGAACATACTGCAATATTATTCTACATTTTAAAACCTGCAACCTCACTGCTCTCAAGTCATTTTCCTCTTCTACATGCATCCTGCTCAGCTGCGAGGAGTAGATGTTGAGTGTGTACGGTAGAAAACGATGAGATGACACACTGGTTACACAATAACTTGCTGAGCTCAGGTGTTGATGTTTCCGTCCCCTAAACACACACATATATATTCTCACTCCCTCCTCTTCTCCCTCCTTACATTTCACACTCATGGATCTACTCAAAGCTCGGCTCCGCGTTACGTAAATCAGCTCCAGTGAGCCGCTCGTCCTCTGTGACCCCGGCCCCAGCCGAGCCTCTCCTTCCCCTCCATCGCTCTGCGTTAGAGCAGCGGTGGAGTTTTGCCCTTTTCATGCTCGCTGCTCCCCCTCTGCAGCACAACATGGCTGGAGTGATGCTGCTGCTGCTGCTGAGAGTGAGGAGAGAGGAGTGAGAGGACCTCGGGCTAAAGAGCAGCACAACAAATTCACTCTTACGTAACCGGCTCTGCTGCTGAATTACACTGTGGACAGGACAGGCCAGCGAGCAGAAATTAAGAGGAAGAGAGAGGCGAGGTTGAAGCCAAATTGTTTGTGTGGCATGAAATGATTTAGTGTTTTTACTCCGTCTGTGGCTGCAGACTGTTCATTTGAATATTTAAAGGAAAAGCTCGACGCTTGTGAATTTGCTTTCTTGCAGAGAATCAGATGAGTTGATTGTTTTACTGAAGCTGTTGGTGTTTAGTGATAGGATGAGGAAGTCAGTTTATTGGAAAATAGGGTTAATGAGTGTAGCTGTGGCTATATAATCATTGAAGTGAAGGGAGAGGAGCATTTCCAGGCAACATTTGTTAAGTTTCAGTTCATAAAAGTCAATGGTTTACATTGTAAATCTTCTGTGAGCTGCTAGATCTAGATAAGGACACAGAGCTATTCCAGGGCCAACACACATCTGCATAAACACCATAAATTCTGTAATGAAAGTTTAACATCAGGTGACCAGTTCTGGTTGGCTGCTGGGTCCCAAATTGCCCAATAGCAAAGTCCAACCTATTGTCGGAGGTTTGGCCAATATCCAGAAGAAAAACTGCGAAAAGAGAAATTGTTCTTCACTCTTTTTTTGTGCTCTGGCATGTACACTGCAGAGTCCAGAGCTTTAAACAGATTAACCTCATAAAAAACTGACGAAAAAAGAAGACATGTCTGAAAGGTCGTGCTCCTTACTTTACTACTTAAAGTTCCCTCCTCCCAGAAAAGTATATGTCATTTTCTGAAAATGGTTTTAAAGAAATTGCAGTGTTTTTCTTTTGGAAGGAGAGAAACAACAAACTAACAGGGCGGAAAATTACTTCAGGGAAACACACAATTATGAAAGTGTTTTGGAGAGAGTTGACATTGGCTCTAAAATATTGTGAGTATTTTTTTTTATTTTATGGCTTTTAGTTCTTGATGAGGTTTATGCACTTGGGACAGAATGAAAGCCAGCACATGTACTAAAGTAAAAAAGAAAATATAACTTACTACTAAAATATTGAAGGTAAAATGGCATAAAACAAAGACAAGCAGCAAATCTTCACATTTATGAAGCTGAAATTAGCATTTTTTGCTTGTAAAATGACTAAATTGATCATCAAAATTGTTTTCAAATGAATCTTCAGTTGATCAACTATTCAGTTAATGGATTAGTGGTTGCATCATGTGTTATTATTGCCACTATTTGTGGAGGTAAAGATTTAAAGCATTTATGAAGTCTACAAAAAAACTACATTTGCTTTCTTTTGTTTAGCTAATTATGTCTTCTTCTTCTCGGCAGACTTTTCTAAGTCATGAATCATGTAAATTATCCAGAAAAGGGGAAAAATGATGATCAGTGTCTGACATTTCAGTCTGACCTTTCTCTAAAAGAAAAAGAAAAGCCGTTCTTCAGCAGTATAAGATAAAAGAAAAACTTGGTTCTAACTGGAAAACAGGGAAAATCAGACTGCAGACGAATTAAGTCTCAACCAGATGATTTCATCTTTTGTCAGAAACACGTCGTGCTTCTTTTCTTGTGTCTGTTCGGAGCCGTCTGTCTGTCTGTCTGTCTGCAGCTGCTCTCCTCTCCTCCCTCTCGTTCCCAACATCCCTCGTTACGGATGCGATGCAGATCGTGCTGAGCTCCCCGTGGCCACGCCGGCGCCACAGATTGTGTTTTAGATAACGGCTGAGATGAGCTTCACTCTGTCTTCAAGGAGAAGATAATTGGTATTATGATAAGAGGCTTTTCAGGCCCCTGCAGGTTGAAGCGCTGGTTGCCAATGCCAACATTACGCTGCTTGAATCTAATAGAGTTTTGGGGGAATGTTATCTTCTTCTTTCATTTCATCTTTAATAGTGTTCAGAGGTGTAGTTTGGGTTTAGTACAGAGGAACCAACAATATTTTGTTATGCACAACATGAAGTTATAATCTGAGAGATCTACGGTTTGTTTGAGTGTCTCTGGATCTAACTTTAACTTTTATCTTCTGTCGTCATCACACTTTTTCTTGTTTGCAACACTAAGAGAGAAAAGGAGAACAGTACACAGATTCACACACATTTTGAGTCCACCATCTTGGATTCAGGCTTTTGTTATATGAGTTTTTCGCAGCCTGTTGATGCACAGAACAGACCGGGAGCTGGAACGATGCTACGATATCAGATCGAAGTGAAAACACACAGTGCACGGTGGTCGCCTCCTGTCAATCATAAGGTAGCCCCATCTTTAAGGATACCCTAATTTAATGTCAATTTTAGTCTAAATAAGGCCATAATTTACTAAATAAACATCACGCATAATAAACATTTTTAAGGAAAATGTTTATTAAGGTGATAAATCAGAATAAGGGTCATTTGTCTGTTGACTTTCATACAAATGGACTTCTTTTTGCAGTCAGTGGAGTCGCCCCCTGCTGGTTATTAGAAAGAATGCAGGCTTTAGTCACTTCTGCATTGGTTTAACTGCACAGCAGAGTTTACCACTCAGTTGAATGTTAGCCTGTTGTGTATGCTCCGTTAACAGAGTTAGCATTAGCCTCGAGGAGGCTGACATGTTTTTCTACATTCCACCATGCGCATTCGTAAACTCTGAGTTAGTTTAAGCTTTGTACATGAAGACATAAGTTACTTGTTTCTGAAGCATGGTGTATTTGCTTGATAGGTGCGTTTCTTACTTGCAAAATGAGATGAATTTGTGAATCGTTGGGCGTGAGTTAAAAATCTTTTGTGTGTTTGTGGAGTTTTGGCTGTAATTTAACTCCATACTATCGCCACAGAAACCTCTCATCAACACTTGTAGCGTACAGATGCTTGGTTTTGGTTTTAGTTTGTGTCAGGGACAGTGTGTCACGTTCTGCTTGTTACATGCAAAGAAGCTTCTCAGCATCTTCAGTGTTCACAGGAACGAGGAACTTTGTGGTTTGCTCTGCGGTACCAGCACCACTCGTTAAAAAATGGTCCCCTCTGGTTTCAGAACACCAAGATAGCTCCGGCCAAACTGCCAAACTTGAGAGCTTTAAAACAGCAGTAATGAAACCAACGGGTGCAATCAGCTTCTTTTATGCAGTCCATGATGTTAGTGTTACATTCAGCCAGTTAGCACTAAACACAAAGTACAGCTAAAGGCTCTGAACCCATCGAGGGCAGGCGGGCAGATGGTGGAGGAAGAGGATCAGAGAGTAAGACGTGGAGTTCAGAGAGATATGGAGCAGAATCTAAAAGTCGTTGCAGTATTGTTATACGTGGAGTTGTTTGAGAAATAATGCTATTAAAGTCTAAATTATGATCTGATGATGGTGCTTGATGAAATGTTCAGGGATCAACAAAGTCATTACAAGTGAATCCTCAGTGATTGTTTGGCAACCAATCTAATATTTGTTGAGATATTTCACATTAAGATTCATCCTCAGTGCCAGTTTTCATGGCGATCCATCCTCTAGATAGTAAGATTTGTCAGTCTGGATTAAAGCCCCTAACATGGCTGAAAGAAGTCCAGCAGAAATATGTGTTTACTCTTAAATTACATTGATTAATTTTAGCCAAACACACGGTTTTAAATCTCATGTTACCTCGAGAACACAGGGTCGATAAAGGAGGAAAGAGAGAGAAAACACGTCTATCATTAGCTTACAAAAATGTGACTCAGTGGAAGACGAAGAGAATGTTTTTCTAGCAGCAAATGTTGGTATTAAAACCTGGCAGACGTGAATGCATCACAGTGTGATATCCACAGAGCGCTGCGAGTGATGCCTCACACAGAGACTGTGCCGAGGTTTCTTGGAGAGCTCAGGGGAATCTGGGAAGCCGCCACCAAACCAGAACTGTGTCAGCGGAGAGGTGGAGTAATAAATTGTTAAGATTATTACAGGGAGTTCCTCCAGAGTGTGCGTTACAGAGGAAGGGGAAGTAAAGAGGTCGGAGACGTCTTTCAGCCTCTAATGTGTGTGTTCCTGAATGTATAACGACATGGAGCCCTGCAGTGAGCTGCTACAGGCTTTCACTTGACGTTTCCCTCCTCCGTGCAAAGTGCACGACTCTGAATCTTTCATGAAGCTTCGATCATGAATTTTCAATGCTCGACTTAACAGCATACAGTACTTAAAGTGGTGGATTTGTGCAGAAAATGGCGGTTATACTTGAATTGAATATCTCTTTATGCATCAAATTGAGCATAAAAACGGTTTCTCAGCATAATGATTTGCTGCTCCTCTGATTTATATCACAGACAAAATCAGGCATCTGAAATCATCTCCTTTGACTTTAAACTAGCTTGGACAGTTTTGTGTCTTCTGATAGTTTATAAGCTGAAAAATGACTCAAGCAGCCTCCAAAGGGGCTGAAAAGTGAAGCCAGTGCACCAAAAACTGTAATTCGTCTAATGGCCACTTGAGGCTGGCTCCAAAAACGAGTCGATCTCCATAGATTTTGGCTTTCGATTATTCATTTTTCTTTTCAAGGCTACAATTAAAGGCATACAGTACTTTAAAGTATTTAATTTGTGCAGAAAATAGTGGTCATGCTCGAGTCAAATATCTTTTTATGCATGAACTTATTGGTAAAATAAGCCATCCTGTGTAGTGCTGAAAAGATTAATCATATAATAACATAATTAATTGACTGAAAATCTATTGTTTAGTTCATTTTAAGCAAAAATCAACATTTGCAGTGTCTTCAGTGTGAAGATTTGCTTCTTTTTCTCATATATATCAAACTATCGAACTTCACATTAGCATGTTTTTGCTCTTTTCTGACAGTTTGTAGACTAAGTGAAGAATCCTTTCTTGTTATCAGACTTGTTACACTGAAGTAGCCACCAACGGGGCTGAAAAGTGAAGCCACAGTCACAGGAGTGCAATTATAAAATAATCTTTAAAATATGACAAGCTGCTGAATACCATAAAGCTGTGACACCTCCAACCACTCACACTCAACGAGGCGAACCTGACAGCACGAATCAAATCAGTCATCATGCTTTAGTCACCAAAACAGCGACTTAAATCCACATCCCTGCTGCATCTGTGCCTCAAGTGATGTCACTCGAGTCTGAAGAATACATATATATATATATATCGAAAACAGAAAAATAAATCTGTTGTTGTAGCAATAAAAAGAAGAAAGACCTCTGTGGCCCGCTCATCATCTCTACTTGAGGCTACACTACTAGCATAACATGCTTGAATCTCAGAGCTAACTGTCGAGTTGCATCGTGGGTAATGTAGGCACCAGCGTTTAACAAGAAGGAATAACGTTCCTGCAACAAAAGAGATGATGTCTTTGATTCTGTTGCATCGATTTCTATTTTTTCTTTCTTCTTTAGAAAAGCTGCTGGATATCATAAAACTGTGACACTTTAAACATCTCAAACTCAACAAAGCGAAGCACCTGACAACAGCCTCCAACAAGTCACTCATCAGGACTTAATCATCAAAACAGCGACTTGAATCCAAATCTTGTGAATCTCATAAAGTGCCTCAAGTGATGTCACTCGAGTCGGTTGCATCTGAAGACGACAAGTTTGAAAACAGAACAAAAAATAAACTGAGGAGCGAGATCATCGGATATCTGGAGCCGACTTATCATCTCTTCTTGAGGCTACATTAGTCGCTATTAGCATAGCATGCCCAAATCTGTCAAGTTGCATTGTGGGTAATGTAGGCACGAGGTTTTAACAAGAAGGAATAACGTTCCTGCAACAAAACAGATGATATCTTTGATTCTGCTGCATCGATTTCATCAACCTTTTCTTTGTCCAACTCATGAAAAGCTGCATATCGTAACACTGTGACACCTTAAACACCTGACAACACATACTGACAACAGCCTCCAATCAAGTCACTCATCAGGACCGGATTATGCCTCTGAAGTCCACTCACCAAGTCTTTGGATGTGCCGAGTCTCTTGAGCCCGTCCAGGGGCAGGAGGTCAGCGGAGTCCTTGTGTGTGAACTGCGTGGCCTGCTTCAGACGCCTCTGCTGGTGCAGGATGGCTTTATCCCGGATGGCTAGCTCCCCTTTCTTCGCCTCGCTCATGGTTCCTCGGACTGTGGAAGCAGTCTCTCTCTTTATCTCTCTGTGGGGCTGTGCACAGACGCTCGGAGGCTGTAACCTCGCAGCAGCAGCAGCAGCTCTGAGTCCGTGTGCAGACAGGAAGCTTTTTAAAGATTTCTGTTTGGATCCTTTTTATGCAACAGAACAAACCTGCAGTTGTTGCTTCTTCCTCCCTGTTTCACCCTCTCTGAAATGTCCTTCCCTCTGCCGTGCTCTCTCTCTCTTTATCTGTATTCCTTGGCATGTATTTGTCTCAGCAGCTTTAGGAGCTATCGTCCCGTCCTGTGGATGCTCCTCTGCTGTAGACATGCATCTTCCTCACAATGTCAAGATGTGTTCTGTCTGTCAGAGGCTGTGTGAGGCTGTGGGGTAGGTGTGACTGAGATTGTGTTATTTCCCCTCCCGTCAGTGCCGTCTGTCCTTGGATCCCTCTCTCTTTCTCTCTGTTACACACTCATCTGCTGTCAGGAGTGTGTTCTCTCTCTCTCTCTCTCTCTCTCTCTCTCTCTCTCTCCTCTGAGCCCTCCTCTTTCCGTCACAGACGCATGCTCACCTCCGAGTACAGAGCACAAAGAATCACACTCTTTTTTCTGTCTGTCACCACTATAAATCCACCGTGCATCTCACTCTCTGCATCATTCAGTCTTAAAAGTGATGATGCACCACACACACACACACACACACACACACACACACTCGTCTGTCACTCACTCAGCACAGTGTGCAGTGTGAGCAGTGATTGGCCCCGGCGGCCCCTCGCTGTGGAGGTGTGAGAGCGATCGCTGTGGTCTGACCCCACACACAGGATCAATCTGGACCACTGATGGCAGCGATTGATTCCTCCCGCCTCCCGCCGGGAATTAAAGAAACCCAATTTCCACAATCCGTCTATCTTTTCATCTATTCACACCGACAAAAAGCTAAAAATATCTATCTGCCGTTCTTGTTCATGACCTCTGGATGATGACACATTTTTCAAAGTGGTGATGATTCAGTGTGCAGGTACAGATGGCTGCATGTGGTTCATAGACTTTACTGTTATTTTAAAGCATTTTGGCAGAAAAGTGTAATGATTTTTTCTTAAATATATGCTTTTTATTTAAAAGAAGGAGTCCTTGTGAAGGTGAAGTGGAAAATAATGCTTTACTGCTGAGATATCTCTTTACAAAGCATGTGCTGCCCCCTGCTGGTCGTGTTTTCTTGACATTTTTTTTCCACCTCATCAGTATTTTGCATTCATTTTGCATTTTAAAGCCATAGACGGACTCATGCTGCCCCGTGTTTAAACATAGATTATGTAATCTTAGTATCAGCTGTCTTGAGGCCATGCTATAAATATTCCCCCAGAGAGAAATATATTTAGGGCATGTTTTATTATTTTGGTCCTGTGGGACGGTGTTTACTGGAGTTGGCGACATTTATGGTCATGAGTTGATCTTTTAAGTCTTTTTTCCACATAAAAGCATCAAATATTCACTGGTTTTAGATATTGAGGTCATTTACTGGTCTATATGACTGTAAAGTCTTCATGGGCTTTTGGGCATTTTGTACTATTGTTTTTGTTTTGCTGTTTTTGAACAGTTGTCGGACTATCTGATCAAAAATAACTGACCAATCAAACAGTTGGCTATATTAAAATTAGATTTAAAAAAATATTTTTGGTTATATTTTTGTTGATTTAGTTATTTATTTACCTTTTTTTTTACATCTTAACTACATTAAAGTTAACAAAACTCTACTGCTAATAAGACAAGTTTAAAAAAAAGATTAATAGATGCATGTTTTTAAAATTAATCATGTTAAATAATCATGATCTCAATATTGACCTAAATAAGCGTGATTATAATGATTAACTGCGCAGCCCTCAGGTTTATGGACTCTGTCTCCTAATTATTTTAAAGGTCGGTTCACTCAGATTACATTTTCTCACTTATCTCAAGAGGTTAAACCACAGATTAAATGATTAGCCTCTTAATTAATTGGCAAATTTCAAAATAAAATGAGAACCACTGAAACTTGATGGTGAATTAAAGGACACACTTTTTTATTATCTTATTCAGGTATTTTCTTTTTTTTTCTCCCTGTAATTAAATAGCATAATTTTCTTTTCTAGTTTAAATTGTTTGATCAAATATATTATCACTATTATAGTTTTTTTGTACTAATTTATGAATATAATTATTATTAGTGTTATTAGATATTGAGGTTGTGTGGTGGGGTTGGAGGATAAACAGTATTAATTTAATATTTTTCCCTTTTTTAGTCATTACAATGAAAAAGAAAGAACAAACAGGCCCCTGAACATCATCTTTATTATCACGACCTAAATCCCCAAACTGTCAAACAAATAATGCAGAGAATCTGAAATCCACAAAATCAAACATTGAAAGTGCTGCATTTCCCCAAAACGTTCAGTTTCAGAAATAAAATGTCTCTTTGAGGCTCATTTCTCACGTCTGCACGTCTCGAATACTTAACGAAGGAACTGAAAAGTACCTTAATGAACACAAAATCTGCTTTAGCAGAAAAGGAAAAACTCAATCAAACACAGCAGTTTTGGTCAGTTGCTGGCAATGTAACAAAGTCTTGCATTTTGTGCTTTTTTTTTCTGTATCACGTCTCGTGAGCGGAGGCTGCAGAAGGCACATGTGCATCGTTTCTCTCATGGAATTGCGCTTTAAGCGTTGCTTAGTGTTTCTCTGGAAAATAAGACAAGTGCAAGTGTACAAACAACACATGAAGCTCCTTCTGAGCCGCGTCTCGTCCCAAACAGTGACTTTCAAGGAGTTCCCATTAAAACTGGCAGTGTAAAACCAAAGCCATTCATCACGATTATCTGCTATGTACAGTTCATAAAGACAGTAGTGTGTTCTGGTTCCGAGATATTTTAAGGTCTGTAGTGAAGTACGGATTAACATGTACGCCAATGCCATATGTGGAGTGTAAACATTGGTAATATCGTGGCCCATAGATTTAAAAGCATGCTGTTGTGTAGCCGCGGTGTGTGTGTGTGTGTGTGTGTGTGTCTCTCATGTATCAGCAGAAACCATCTGTTGAATTTTTACTTACCGGCCCGGTGAGGTTTCAAAAACACAGAGGGTCGTTAAATAACACTTACTGCAGTTCTGTTGATATTTCCAGGATCCTTAAAGACTCTTACAACCATCTGGGAGGGAAAATATTCTGTCTGCTGCCAGATAATTAAGATTTTTTCACCTGTTTCCCGAGCTGCAAATCTGTTTCCAAACAGGAAACAAGGTAAATATCTTTATAATTGTTTGGGAGATTTAATATTTTATCTTGCAGATGGTAAAGAAAGTCAAAGAGAGTGCTGGAAATACCTCAGGGGCCGTTTAAAGTGACTTTCAACCCTTCCAGGTAATTATTTCTTGGAGAGGCAGATGATTAACACCAGGATTTGAAGCTCGTAAACAGGTTAGGCTGAGAACAGAAGAACTGTGAGGCCAAAATGCATGAAAGAGGCTTAATTTGAAAGGTAAAGTCTTCTAGTTTCTGCAAACGTTTTTGTTTAGCATGAGGCTTAAACGACACAAAACAAAACATGGCAACCTGGATAGGAAACAAGTAAAAAAAATCTTTATAATTGTGCAGGAGTGAATAGTTTATCTTGCAGATGGTTACGGAAATACTCCAGGAGCAGTTTTGAGTGTTTTTTAACATCCTTTTGTTTTGTTTTATAAACCTTACGGGTAATTAATTAATTCTTAGAGAAACAGAAGATGATCGCTGTGACTTTAAGCTCTTAAAATAGGAGAGTCTTGACCAGAAACATTTTGTGCCAAAGCTTAAGAACTTTAATGCCAAAATGCATGTTTAATTGTAAATCTTGCAGATGGTTAAGAGCGTCTAAGAGGAGTCTGGAAATACTTCAGGAGCAGTTTTAAGTGTTTTTTTATCGACCTTTTGGGTTATTCTAACCCTCCACGTAATGACTGCCATTGGGATTTTAACCTCTCAAAATGGGTTGGACCCTAAAAGATTTAAAGCCAAAGCTTATAACAGAAGAACTTTGAGGCTAAACTTGAAAGGTAACACCTTCTAGTTTCTGTAAATGTGTCTGTTTAGCATGTGGCTAAATCAAATGATAAGTAATTTTGGTGCCACTGGGCTTTCAGAGGTTAATGCAGCAACATGAGAGGCACAAACTGAGGCTGCTGTTATGATGCTGTTGACCTACGGGCCATAGCGCTTCATCACTGTCATACTCATCATTGTAGCTTTTGTATTTGCATTATTTGCATCCACAGCAGAATGTACAATGTAGTGCGCTTTTTTTCTCTTTTTTTTCAGGCACAAAGGTCACGAGGCGTTCAACCTGGCAACCGAACACTGTTCCCACTAATGCCACAGAGCCCATTCGGTGCGAGAACAAGCAAGCCACACACTGGCCTAAAGTAATGCCACACAGGCTCCACTGTGTGTCCCGCTCCATCACAGCACGTTGGGGAGGTAAAGCGAGCAGAGCAGCATGTTCTGACCCAGAGCCGGGAAGCGCCTGAACGCCTCCCAGGCGTCCGAGAAGATGTTGTACTTGAGGAAGACGCGGTGCTCCAGGCTGGTGGGCAGGCTGACGTCGCGGCTCATGATGTAGATGCCGTCGTTGTGCAGCGTGCACGTTAGGTTCAGCCCCGACTTGGACGTGTTCTCCTTCAGCTGGATCCACTCGCCCGTGGTGACGTTGTAGGACTGCACCGTCAGCACGTCCTCCGTCTGGCTGGGGCGCCGCTGCCGCTGGCCCGTCTCCAGCTCGTGGGTGTAGCCGCCCACCAGGTAGATGGTGTCCTCCACAGAGAGCATCTGCTGCTTGCGGATGTGCGCCGAGCACGATCGAAATACTGACCAGGAGTCAGAGGTCGGGCAGTAACGGAGAACACTTGTGTTCCTGTCTGCCAGACACAAAAGATTTTCATTTAAAAGAACGTCTGCAAAAGTCACAATGCATCACTGAATGAGGTAACACAGCAGTGATTGTGCCTCACATTTACATACATTATGATAAAAACCAAATAATATAAAGAATAAATAAAAGTTAATAGGTCTATAGTTGTTATCAGTCAATCACTGACCTTTTATGTAAAAATTAAATAATACTCAAACAAGCAGCAGTATATGCTCTGTTTCAGTTAATTTACAACCATAAAAAAATAGTACTGTATATCAATCAGTCAATCACTGACCATTCATATTAAAAATAATAAAACTGTATGTTCAGGTAGAGTCAATTGCTGAACATTAAAATAAGAAAAAGAAAAAAAGAATAAACAAAAAAAAAATTAGAAAAAATGAACATCTTTGTAGGTCAGTTATCAGTAAATTGCTGATCATTAATATGAAGAACATGTAAAAATGAAAAAAATATCTATGTGGCATCGTTTTCTGTATTATGAGGTCTATAAAAAAGATTCTCATATCAGAAAACATGTGATACTTATGGATACAGATTTGTTGGTCAGGCTGCAATTAAAGCAGATTATTTACTTTAGTTTTGTAAAATCCTTTGCACCCACCAATGTTAAATTCCCTTATAATTAAAGTTATATTAGTAACAATACACCGCACAGTGTCCTCATTATGGAAACACCAGACTGAGGCAAAGAACGCCTCAAAGCAAAGAAGTGATGCTTTTCATTTTTATGTTAGTGACTGGCACTGCTGTCTTTTATTAGCAGGGACATATGATACCTTGTATGTTTGTTTGCATAAAGAGTGACTGTACACTGAACAGACTTATACCAACCTCTTGCAGTGTATCCGCCCATGACATAGATCATCCCCTGGCACTCGCAGGCAGAGAACTCGGCCAGCGGGTCGGGCATCGAGGACACGCAGGTCCACCAGTCGTGTTCAGGGCTGTAACACTCCACCGTGCCCAGACTCTGGCCTCCGACAGCGTACATCTTCCCCTGAACCGCCAGCAGCTTGAAGTTGGACCTGAGAAGAGGAGGCAGTAAGTGAAACACAACAGCAGCATTTCATATCTGAGAGGAAATGTGTAGACATGGTAGTCAGTAAGACAATAACTGTAAAAGGATCCAGTTCAATCTGGCAGAGGCTCCAAAGATATTTTTACATCCTTGATTTACAGAAAAAACACCCAAACAAGCAGCGATGGATGATGACAAAGTTGGAATTTATACACTTTTTATATGTATGTATGTTGGATATTAATTACACATTTGAGCTCATTCAGAGCCCACCTGGATCTACTGAAGTGGTGATTTAAAAATCTTTATGAGTTGATGTTTTCACTTTTGCATTGACGACATTAGATTATTTATGATTGATTCACTATGGATCATTATACTCCCCCTTGCAACCCTAATATCGCTGAAGTTTATATTGCAATTTTGATATCATTTTTGATTAACTGTGCAGCCCTACTGCACCCCTGTTGTTGTTTTATTTTTGCTTGGATGCATTTTAAGGAAGACTTTTGCAAAACCTTGGCCAAGGACTATAAATTAAAATGTCTTTCTGACTAATTCTGGCATTTGTTGACCATGTGCACTTATTATTGTGCACTGTCCGCTGTCAAAACAACTAAATCACCTCTTCTGGTTGAGCGGGGCCGCCTGGTTCCACTCGTTCCTGCAGGGGTTGTAGCAGTGCACCGCAGAGATCTCCTGGCTCGTCATCCTGTATCCTCCCACTATGAACAGGTAGTTATCGAGCACAGCTGAGCCGTATCCCCGGACGTTGATCATATCTGGAGGCAGGTTGTTAGCGAGCGGTTTCCAGCGCTGCTCCACCTCCCCATACCTCAGCATGGACCAGGGCTCATCCTGGTCGGGCACGTCCAGGGAGAGGCAGGTGAAGTCTCCGATAGCCACAAGGGTGGCGGTGCCTTTCATGCGCATCTCCCGGACTTGGTCTTTGACCGCGGAGGGGAGGCTGCTGAACTCTGGCCGCCTCAGCATCGGGTGGTAGTAGCAGCTCATGTATTTGAGGCAGGCGTTACGCAGATCGTGAGTCCCGTACACTTCAGAGAGGCTGAACAGCTCCACGCAGTTGTCCAGGCGGATCTCTGAGGTGAGCAGCTTGAGGATGGAGGTGACCTGCAGGAAGGAGGCGGTCTCAATCAGGTCCTCCAGAGTCTCGTTGACCACCTGTACCTTGGAGGTGTTGATGAACTCCAGGACCAGCTCCAGGCCGGGGACGCTGAGCCCCTGCAGCTGCACAGAGTCCTCCGTGGACTCCCTCATCCCGGAGCTGTACAGTGCACGGAAGTAGTCGCTCTTCTCTATCAGCTTCTTCTTATTCACCTCGTAGATTTTGTCATCCATGACGATGGCAATAATCTGGTCAGATGACATGGTGAAAGCAGCGAGTGTTGAGTTTTGTTTTTGCTTGCCCCTTTTGTCAACCTCCGCAGCGAGTCACCGTTTACATTTCACCGGCGAGGGAGCTCTGTGGCCGGTCTATATATGGTAATGTTCAGCCCATAGAGAGCCATGGAGCAACTTTCGTTAGCCGGGGAAGCTAGCCAGCTAAAGCAGCCAGATAAAACTAGCCAAAAGTACCTTTTCCTCGAATTAGCATTCCTCGACAGTCCGCTACAAGGCCGCCCCAGTTTCTAAACTCTTTGTTTAAATAGTGCAGTTTGTTTCTGACACTGGCAGTAACATTTCCCATTGCATTTTATAAACCTTTTTGCGAGAATCAGCCGAGCTGTCAAATGTTTTGATTCTGCACCGTATGTCACTTCCGGTTTTATACTTCTTCGTTGGGATATTTTTTGGCAGAGTTGTAGTTGTGTGGTGCTGCCACCTGCCGGTGGCGTGTTGAATTGCTTTAACGCTGTTTAAAAACGTAAATAAAAACATAAATGCAGTGATTTGCAAATCCGTTTCGATCTACATTCTATAAACACATAACAAAGACAAGGTTTTTTAGATTTTAAGGTTTACATAAAACAGGTGTGTCAAAATAATTAAAAACGTGGTAAAAATATGCTTCACACTTACATATAATAATATAAATGTCCTAAGAGCAACACCTGCATGTAACCTCTCAAAGTTCAACCAGTTTCAGCCTAGATGTCTCCTGACATACAAATACTTACAAGGAAGAAATAAACAGAATTTTCTTAAATTTCACATGTAGTCTGGCAGGTGATCCAGTTTTGTTTCAGGTAACAGAAAACCAGCTGATTTATTACTTAAAGTTTCTGCATTCTTTGCTTGTGTTCCATCATACACATGTGATGCATGATGGAAGTGCAGACAGACAGATCGTATGTCCTGGATTTATACTAAATATGAGGCATAAATCATCACACAGTAGTCTTTTCCACACACTCCTGTTTAACTTAAACCACATTGTTTTGCATGTGACCTTAAACAATGTCTCATCTCTTACTCATCTGTCAGTGCAGAGTTATAATAAGATCAGCAGCCGGCAGGCCTGTTGTCAATCTCCAGCTGTCAGTCAAGATAACGTGTGCGTTATCACACTCGTGGCGTCACAGTCTGAAGGGTTTAATGAAAGGTGCAACAATTCAACAGGCTCAGACAGGTGGTGGCGCCTTCAAAATAAGAGCATCGAGTTTAAAGATGATAAAATATTGAGTATTGAAAAGAATATGAATACTAAATTACACTGTGCAGAGAGAAAGGACTACATGTAGTTGGGATTACATAATCAGATTACAAAAAATAAATGGCTATATTCAGCCCAGATTTTATTTGAAAAAATGTGCAATTATATTATAGTGATAATGTCAACGATTGATTCAATTCTATTTATCACCTCTGAACTAATATTTGTTTTCATTTTTATAATAATGTTTTATGGATAATAGAGTTTATATTTATTTTTATTTACATTGGAAATGGAAGTTGAACATTTTGAGTAAGTATAATATAATTTAATGTGAAATATTTTGAATGTTTTATTTTTAAGTAATCCAAAAATATTCCTATTAAAACCAACTCGTTTATTTTTTTCCCTTTCCCCTCCTATTGCCCATGCAATAAAACCGTATTAAAATATTTAAAATATGCACTATATTAAAAACATCAAATAATTAAATAATAGTAATATTAATATTAATAATCAAATGGCTTACGTCCCAAATAAGAAAAATGTTTGACTACATGTCAAAGTAATCTGACCAAACCCTGACACAGTACCACCTCTTGTCGTTTATTTAAAAATATTTATTCTAAAAACAATTCTAGGACTAACATGAGTTTTAATTTGAAAGCTTGGACCGGAAGTGTGATTTTTACACCGTCACTGTCTTGACGGATGAGTGGGTGGAGAGGGTGGAGCGGGTGAGTGAGAGACAGGCGGGCAGGCGCATCAATGACAGGGACAGCTCCACACAAACACTCACCGCTCGGCCTGTTTCATCTTTCTGGCTCCAGGCAGCGGACGGCCGGCTGCTTGTGATCCGAGCTGAAGGATGCGGGAGCAGGTGTGGGCCTCCTGGTTCCCCCGCTGCCTGGTGCTCATCATCACCGCTCTCACATCATCAGTGTCCGCCGAGCTGCGGCCGTGCGATGAGGTGAGTGCGCTCTACTCTCATTATTATCAACTGTTTTTATCATGATGCTACTTTAAAACACAAGTGTATAGCTTTTAAAACAATTCGTTATTGTTTCAATTTTTATTCTCATGTATCTGGTTTATCATTTTAATGCGACGTTCAAGTGAAGAAGAAAATGGCCATGCATGCAGATATAAACACCAAATTAGATCCAGAAGGCTGAAAATAATAGACAATAAATTTGTCGTTTTTTAGCTTTACATATTGGCTCAACAGTGTCTGGATCTGTGCGAGGACACACGGTTCAACACACGGCGCTGATCGGCTTAAAATGCGGTTCATGAAGTCTAAACATGCTCCATATAACGAGATAACGCTGTCTGCTGGCCTCCATCCCGCCTCAGGGAAGCCTCCTGCCGGCCAGCCGGGCAGGGATTACCCGCTGAGGAGGAGAGAGAACCGGGGCATGTGTGATGTCTCTTCAATGTGACAGCTCGGTTGTTTAGTGTAATATTTAACTAATAAACACATTTTAACATAATATATTCAGAAAAAAAATACGTGAAATACTTTTTTCTTGCCCACAAAAGAGAAAAAATCAGTAGCCGTTAGCTAGCTTAGCATAAAAACGGACATTTTTAAGTCACTGCTCTGGCTAAAAAAAACTCCCCAAAACCTCCCATTACCAAGGCATGACAAGTTTTTACATTTAAATTTTGTATAAATTTAACAAACAACAAGAAGGTTATGTTTTTTATTTGTGAGTTTGTCTTTTTTATGCAGAAAGCTGTTGCACTTTTCTTTAGCTAACCAAAGCTAATGGGCTGCTAGCCCAGTATTTCCACAGTAAAAGCATTTAAAATATACTTAATGTACCAAAAGTATTGTAAGTACTATTCTGATAATGCAGAATATAATTGAGAATAATGTACTTCAAATTATTGAATTATAATCATTGACGAATTAATGGTTTTATTACTTTATTTTATGCTTTTATCTGTTGGGTAGCTTGTGAATTGCCCACCTGGGTTTTATCCATAGACTGAAAAAATAATCTATATATTACATAATTATTTGTGGAATTTAAGTAAAATTAGATACAGTTTAGCATCTGATCAGCAAAGGTGGGAATAGAGATGCATAAAGACTTATTTACAGAATGAACAGTGGGATGCAGAATAAAAAAAAAAATATATATTATGTAATGCACCATATAAAATGTAAGAGACTTTATGTACAACATTTCTGGGTGACTTTCTGAAATTTTAAGGGATTTTTTTTAAAGAGAGAGGCTTTCAGAATCAAACATTCACTTCTTAATATCAGCAGACCAAAAGATTAGTGTCCATCTTTGCTGTTGTCTCCACAAATCCTAAAACCTCTAGTGGTATAATCTCCTGACTCAGAGGATGGCGTTGAATTTTATCCCCTGTCCCCCCTGCTCGCTTCTTCTCATCAGTCTCCATGACAACCAGTGTGAGTCACCCGGGAGACCAGCGAAACACATTAGCCCGTGTCCTTTTTTATCAGCCTCACGTTCTTTCCCCTTTACTGTCGAGCCCATTAGCACCAGCGCTGACGGCAGGTGAATCTGAGCGCTACATGCTAATGAAGTGGTCCAGCTCTCACATGTTTGTGTTTGTTTGTGTGTGTGTGGCATGAATGACCATTTTTGTTTTTGCAGAGAAGTGATTAGTCATTTGAAAGAGCTCGAGCTTATCTGTGCCGCACACATCCTGCATCTGCAAGCCTCCTCTGATTAATTCACACATCGCAGGTCATTTCTGTGATTGTTCCCGTTTAATTAGCTGCTACTTAGATGTCAGCGCTCCGCTGCAGCCGGCTGCCTGCACGCTCTGATGGTTTGTCTGCCCGTCTGAACAGCAGGTTCGGGGGAGGAGATGGAGATCTGCCAGAGCGAGCCTTTGCACTCAAAAGAAGTACAAAGCAAGCCCCGTTTACAGGGTTACGGCCCTAATTCTGCAAAAATTGCATAAAGTAAAGAAATATTCAATATTTAGATCATAAAGGTAAGGCTTACAATGTAGAAAAACGTACATGTTCAGAGGCAGTTTAAAAAAAAAAGTCTACAACCCGAAATGTTTTGGGTTTTTTATTGTCAGAAGATAATAAAAAACAAATACTCAGCACTGGTACTCAACACACTGTTAGCTGCTCTTGTTTCTATGGAGATTAAAAGCTCCTCATTATAAGTTGCTTTGGACTAAATGTTCCTCTGGATGAATGTTCAATCAGTTCGAATGATGAGCATCATGTCACAGGCGGCCGTCCTTGGAAAGAAGCGGCTGCACAGACGACCTGCTGCTGCTGCTCCTAATGGACCATTAGTGGTCCGCTGTGGGTCAGCCGCCACTCTAAACCCTGAAACTGGCTTTTTGTTTTCATATGAAGGCAGATTCATGCTCACGCTCCGTGGGTTAAAGTGGCAAGTGTGTTGATCTTTGTGTGTATCTGTTTATGTGTTCTGCAGACCGACTACTACTACCAGTACACAGAGTGTGACAGCACCGGGTCCCGATGGAGGGTCGCCATCCCGCTCAACCCAAACTCCTGCACAGACCTCCCACCTCCAACCAGAGGAACAGACTGCTGTGAGTACTGTGTGTGTGTGTGTGTGTGTGTGTGTGTGTGTGTGTATTCATTAGAGCTGTTCAAGCACATACTAACTTATATTTTTAAGAAAATCTGACATGTGCAAGAAGGTTTATTTAGTTTTTCTAATATAATTATAATTACGTCCGCCAAGGAGGTCATGTTATCGGCGGCGTCTGTCTGTCTGTCTCTCTGTTTGTTTGTGTACAAACTCAAAAAGTTCAGCACGGATTTGGATGAAATTTTCGGACAACGTGTGTGTTGGGACGAGGAACAGGTGATTACATTTTAGTGGTGATCGGTGATCCGGAACACCATCTGGAATTTATATAATTGCGTCAGTGATCTTATTGCCTTCACAAACTGCCGCCATCTAGTGGATGAAATATTTCAATGCCAGTGTATTCTAGTTTCCCTTGTAACTGTTCTGTTCATTTTCCATTTGTCAAGATTTAAATCCACACTAGAGTTTACAAAAATAAGCTTTGTTATGTGATTATTTCAGAACAAAGCAATTTATTTATTGAATTACCAGATAACATGATATATAATGTTGACAGCGGACTATAATATTTTGTCCGTATCGTCCTCACATGTCAGTGTCTGTGACCATCTTTCCCTCACAGCGTTCTCCTGTCCGGCGGGGAAGTATTTAGAGATGACAACGCAGGAGTGCACACCGTGTGCGGCCGGCTCCTATTCGCTGGGCAGCGGGCTCCGCTTCGACCAATGGGACGCCATCCCTGCAGGCTTCACCAGCCTGGCCAGCTTCCTGGACCCCGGGCCAAACGGGGAGGACCTCCAGGCCTGTAACAGGTGACACAGACACCGAGATGAAAATCCTATTAATCCAAATATACAGGATCTTAGTTTTTTCTCTTTTTCTTAGTTTTATTGTCTTTTTTTGCTGTTTTTCTGAGTGTGTTCTGTCTGCGCCGCAGCTCCTCGTGGACGCCGCAGGGTGTGTATCTGGAGTCGAACCGCGACGAGTGCACCGTGTCTCTGGTTTACGCCGTCCATCTGGAGAAACAGGGCTCCGTCGCATTCACCTACCAGTACCCCGACAACAACATCTTCTTTGAGTTCTACGTAAGAATTTCTGACTGTTTCCTGCAATATTCTGATATAATGATGATGCCACTTAATCAGGCTAATATTGGCTTCTTAAATATAAATCTGTTATTACTTCTAAGCCACAGAAATCATCAAGATTTTCCAAAAAATCTGTAAAAATTGCAGGAAAATCTGCTTATATCAGCTTTAATAAACTGCGTTAACTGAGTTATTTAATTTATGAAGAGATTTGTGGTTTCAATGCGCTTTTAGAAGAAGAAATTTGGGGAAATATGGTGATACATCTCTTCATATCCAGTAACTAAAAACAGCCTATAAGCACCTCTAAAGCTTATTAATTACAAGTATTTATTGTCTTTTGTTTGTTATAGTATTTGATATGCAGCAAAAGTAACAAATGCACATTACTTTCATTCATAGAAACTCGTAACTTTGTGGTTTCTTCATTACATTTCACCTCAAATATCTTCTTGTCCAGAACTAATTAACAAATCCCCGTGGTTTAAAGTACTGGCTGAATAATTACTGAGGGAGAGTTTAGAGCAGCAGATGTTTTGTGGCTAATAGCTCCACTGTCGACATGTGTTCAGGTCCAGAATGAGCAGTGTCAGGAAATGGCCCAGACTGATGACCAGAAGTGGATTAAAGTCACTAACAATGGAGAATGGGACACACACACGGTGAGTATCTGCCTCTGCTTGTGTTAGACAGAGTATTCTGGTCAGTGTGTGTGTGTGCTTCACTGTGCACCTTTCTTTTTGTTGTTTTTAGGTTAATTTAAAGTCTGGTACAAACATCCTGTATTGGAGAACCACCGGCATCCTGGTGGGAGGGAAGATGGTGAAACCTGTTCTGCTGAAGAACATCAAGATAGAAGGTATATAACTAAGCAAAATAACTAGGATTTCCTTTCATCAGCTGGTACCTGAAATACACAAATGATAACACAACTAATCTGATTAACATCTCTCATTAGTTGCCTTTGTAATATATATTTTTTTATTGTAAAGAGACTTTCAGGACTCCCTGTCTGAATATTTCCAGGTGTTGCCTACACGTCGGAGTGTTTCCCGTGCCGGCCCGGCTGGTTCAGCCCCGCCCCCGGCTCCTCGTCCTGTCAGTCCTGTCCCAGCAACACCTTCTCCATAAAGGGGGCGTCGTCCTGCACACCGTGCCCCGAACACCACTACTCACGTATGTTCACAGGAAACAGCAGCACGTGTCTACTAGTAAGTTGGATTTATTCTGATCTCATCTCATATCTGCATCCCTGTATCTCGTCCTCCTCTCCCAGACGAGGGCTGGGCGGAGTGTAAGGTGAGGCCGCCGTGCTCGGAGAAGGATTACTTCCAGATCCACACGGCCTGCGACAGCGACGGGAAGGTCAGCAGCATCCACACGTTTCACATTTCACACACATCCTCACCTTTTTACTCCACAAGGGCAGACACACCTATGAACAAACACCTTTACTCTTGTAAGGGTTTAAATTAAAGCTACACACACTGAAAAAAGGGAGTTTTAAGTTGAAAGATTTCTTCACAATTGGGTTGTTTTTAGAGTGAATTTCTAGATGCCCAATTAAAGCAAAATAATCCAGTTGAAACGACAAAATGTGTGACAAAAAAACATTTATGATTATTTTCATGTTGTCCTATAAATTATACAGTTTTTACCTGAAAGAAAAAACATTCCCATTTTACATAATCAAAAATTAATATTTTAAGTTAAATTTAAGTTAAGTTTAGACCGTATATTGATCAGTTAAAATATTATTTAACATCATCATTAAATCACTATTCATCCTCATATATATTCTTAAATATTTAAATATTTTTTTTATTTATATATATATATAATATAATATATAAAAAAAAAGATTTATGTTCTTGTTTTCTCCTCTGTAAAGCATCTTTGAGTGTCATGAAAAGCTCTATATAAATATAATGTATTGTTATTATTAAATATAGGGTATTTATATGTAAGTACATGTGTACTACTTTACACTTAACAGCAGAACATTAAATAAATGATGCTGGTTGCAGAACAGACTGTGTGTTCACACAGGAGGATGCTGCTTCCTGTTTTTACTGCATTGAATTTTAATTGATTATAAACCGTGAGGACGTCTGTCGGCTCCGTCTGGCTGCTGCGTGAGTCAGAAACCAGAGAAGTGACACAAGGTGACGAGGGAGGAAATGATGAGGAGCTCAGTGAAGGTTTTCATGTCATCTGATCCAAAGTCGACTTCCTGGGCGCTCGTCCACGACCTTCCCCTGTTTCGATTCACATCTCTGAGAGCGCTGAGTAAGAATGAGGACGTTTTTAAGAGCAGGAAGTGTGTCTTTGTTGTTTCTTTACTCTGGGGTTTTGTGTGTTTCAGACGCAGGTGTTGTATCGTTGGGTGGAGCCAAAGATCTGTGTGGAGAACGTGACGGGGGCGGTGGAGCTGCCTGCGACGGGACAGAGGGAGCCCTGCCCTCCCTGTAACCCCGGATACTACAACAGCAACGACTCCACCTGTCTGCCCTGCCCGCCGGGAACTCACTCAGACGGCACCTACGGTAACCTGCTCACACCTGGCATGTATTGTTACCAAAACACTGGTGCTTTATTGATATATTTGGAACTTTTTATCCTGTATTTAACTAAGGAAACAGCTTATTATTTTCTTTTTTATTGCTTCATATTAGCACAGTTTCCCATGTTCATACATGGGGGACAGTAGGGAAACATATGCTAATTGAAGTGCAGAAGGACGCATACATCCATCATTAATGGATAAATCTGCCTTTTTTTGTTATTTTTCTTTTATTAATTTGATTTAAAGACAAGTACATATGTTTTCTAATAGGTAAATTAAAGAAGAAAATAATATAGCCTGTATTAAATACATATATGCAGTACTCTGTGCATGAATGCATACTTTATGCACACATAAGCGCTGCAAAAAAGTATTATTATAATATATTATAATGTCTGTAGCTCAGATGTCCTGTTTCATTCAATGTTAGTCTAAAACCCAAAGATATTCAGTAAGCTGTGATAATTTATAGAACAAAAAAACATAAAATCTGCACATTTTAGGAGCTGAAACCAATTAATTGATGATCAAAATACATTTTCCTCTGCAGCTCTAAACAGCATCTAATACTGAGGTTTATTTGATTAAATACTCAATTCAAAATCCGGACTCCCTGTCACACTCAGTTGGTAAAGCTTCATAAAGCTTCTCCATCTGTCTGTCATCGTGAATTAAAAATGAAACGAGGCGGCTCCGCTGGATTATCCTTCTCTGAAAAGATGGTTTCTTGTGCAAACATGTTTTACCACAATGGAGGATGAAAGATGTCATTGTTGTGTCTAAATAAAGCTTGTGTGTGTGTGTTTGTGTGTTCCAGTGTGCACTGAGTGCCCTGCAGGCACGGAGCCCGTGTTGGGTTACGAGTATAAATGGTGGAACGTGCTGCCCTCCAACATGAAGACGTCCTGCTTCAACGTGGGCAACTCCAAGTGTGACGACATGAATGGTGAGTTCTATGATCTATCTATCTATCTATCTATCTATCTATCTATCTATCTATCTATCTATCTATCTATCTATCTATCTATCTATCTATCTATCTATCTATCTATCTAGCCACGTTTTTTAAGCAGTGTGTACTGAAATGTGTCCTTGGACTCCTCTGACTTGCTGACCGACTAAAACCTGATCAGGCCTCTCAGGTCATCAGGAAACAGCTCTGACACTTTCATATCTGCAGATAAAGATCGTGTAATATGATCAAAAGCTCCAGAATAGTTCCTTGTGCATCCCAGCCAATTTTGGACAATGCAGTAAAATAGCATCATATCTGTAACCCAGAATCAGAGCCGTTAATGTGTGTGTGTGTATCCTGTGTGTGTGTGTCATCAGGGTGGGAGGTTGCAGGGGACCACATACGCAGCGGAGCAGGAAGTTCAGATAACGACTACCTCATCCTCAGCCTGCATGTGCCTGGCTTCAAGTAAGTCGATGTGCTTTTTTTCTGCAGATATCTGCTTGTTTTTGTGTCATATTTTCATGAATCTATGAAAGTTTGGACACCACATGAAGAGAAAATCAGTCTTGACAAAACAAAGGTTTTATGGGATGTAGTTGAATGCTAAAATCTTCCAAATATAGTATTTATATGAGAATCTGAATAGTTTTTATTGCCAAGTAGGTTTTCAAATACAAAGTACTAAAGCTTTGATGTAGAATAGGGCAAGTACTAAGAAGAAAACATGAGCTTAAATAGAAAAATATGAAGGATAGAAAAAGTCAACATGCAGAAAATATTTTTAAAATATATAAAGATTTAACAGTAGAATCAATATGTACAAATATGGTTTCACATATTGTTTATTCTGTTATATTTGTTTGTGTTGTGCTGCAGGGTCCCAGCTTCTCTCTCAGGGATGACCGGCAGTGAGTTTGGCTTTATCACCTTCGTGTTTGAGACCATCTGCTCCGGCGACTGTGAGCTCTACTTCATGATGGTGTGTGTGCTTCCACTGTGTGTGTTTGGAGCAGAGAGGTAGAAATTAGGTGACACGTTTTCACCAGAAAGACACAACAGTCACGTCTGTCTCACTGTGGTTCGGTTTATTACAGCGTTCTGTGTGTTGTTGTTCAATAATCCAACCTTGTTTTTTCTTTTTTTTACTGTGGCGCCCCCTGCAGGATGTGAACAGGAAGAGCACCACAGTGGTGGAGTCCTGGGAAGGCAGTAAGGGGAAACAGTCGTACTCACACAGTATGACCAGGAACGCCTCCGTCACGTTCACATGGGCCTTCCAGAGGACCAACCACGCTCTGGATGTAAGAGAACACACACACACACACGCACACACACATCATGACTACAGACGGTAAAAACAAGTGAAAGTTAGAGCCAAAAAACACACCTGCATGTGGGAAGAAATGCAGTCTATGAAGGATCAGCAGCATGTTTGTCCCTCCACGTGTGTGTGTCCGTGTGTAGGTGCGTCGTTTTGTCAGCGACATGGTGAAGCTGTACTCCATCACCGTGACAAACGTCCTGGACGGCGTGGCGTCCGCGTGCCGGGCCTGCGCTCTGGTTCCACAGAACTCGCAGCGGGCCGGCTCCTCCTGCGTGCCGTGCCCCGCCGGCTTCTACATCGACAGAGACACCAACCGCTGCCTGGAGTGTCCCGCCAACACACACCTGGCCGGGCGCCACACCTACGGACAGGACGCGTGTGTCGCCTGCGGGCCTGGAAGCATCAGCAACAAGGTACAGAAACCTCCTCCTCCCTAACAATCTTTAAACATCTTTTTTATTTTCATTGAACAAAATCAGCCACACAAGAACTTCGCCTGAAGGAAAGAGTTTAACATTAGCAACATTTTAATTCCCATCCGGAACAATCTGGAACAATCTGATCCAGGCTTAAAGGAAACACCATCTTCAATCTGTAATCTGTAATTTGTCACAGTTTTTAGCCTCTGGGATATAAAAGACACTAGATGAGATGTTCTCATGTAACATATTAGTGTTTGTTTTAAATGATAATTTCTATATGAACCATTTGGAGCTTTTACTATGACTGTGAACCAGACGTTTGTGCTCAGGGTTGGTTAGCTTTGTGATAAAAAAAAATATGGTGCTAAGCCACTATAGACTTTATTTATAATAATAATAATAATACTCCATGCTTTCACTTATTATTTAACCTTATTTAATTATGACAGTGTGAAGTCGATAGTTAATTTAACGTGTCGTGTGTTTCCTTCTCTCTCAGGAACACTCGCGTTGCTACAGCGACTGCTCCTTCTCACACACGGAGAACAACCGCACGCTGACCTTTGACCTCAGCCCCCTGAGCGACGTGGCCTCGATGACCATCGGGCCGAGTTTCACCTCCAAAGGCACAAAGTATCTTCACCTGTTCAACATCAGCCTGTGTGGCCACGAGGTGCTTCACACACACTCCATACCATCTCACATCAGATCTGTCAGTTTCTCATCATTCTTCATTGAATTCATTGTTATCCTGTTTCTTAAGTAAACATTTCCTTCAACTGAATATTTTACTTTTGGTTTGTGATCTAATTACTTAGAGTTGTTAATAAATCTTGAATAAAAGCATTAAAAACAGTCAAATTAAATTACCTGTAAATGACGAGGTAGTGTTAATGCTGGATTTATTAGGTATTTTTTATTTTATGTCAGTTTTAAGCCAATTATGTCTGGTTTTATTTATGTTTTTGTCAGCAGTAAGTTACTTTTCTGCATTAGCTCTTTCTGAATATTATATAATATATTCATGTATTCCCACTAGACAATATTAAATATTCCAGCTACAATACAAACTGACATTTTCCTTGTTTGGAAAATGAAAATCAATTATTTTCCACGTGCCTGCCTGTCGCCTGAATGTGATAAATGATAAAATCAAAAAGCTTCAGTGACGGTAACTGACGGATGGTTTCCTTCTGTCCGTCTCAGGGGAACAAAGCCGCCGTCTGCACTGATAACGTCACCGACGTGTCCAGCAAGGACGACCAGAGCGACTTGTCTCAGTTCGTCAACTCAGTGGACAGCTTCATCTGTCAATCAACCATCATCCCGGCGGATGGGCGGGGCTTCAGGTTGTCCATCTCCTCCCAGTCCATCAGCCTCGCAGACACTTTTATCGGTAAGTCAGACAGCAGAATGTGGCTCTATAGAAGGAATCAGAAGTCAGCTTAAAAAATGATTTGTTTGAATAGGTTGTATTTAAAACCAAAAGACTTACATCACATTATTATTTTATACATTTATTCTTTTTGCCTGTCCCCAAGTGACAAGTTGTTATAATATCGAGAGCATTTAAAATAAAGAAAAAGTCAGTGAGAAAGTCGTCTTTTTGGCTCTCTAGTTTTGCTCCCGATCACAGTTTTCTTATCGTTTTTTTGCCCCAGTACACGTACACACATTGTCAATATTTGTATACAAATAATTTCTCTGTTTCTCTGACGCTGACTTTGATATGTTTATTTCCTCCCAGGAGCCACAGTAGACTCTGTCCTGGATGGCGTGAACGCCAAACCAGATCTTTTCCCTGAAAACTCAAAGGCTGTTCCAGACATCAACTTCTTCTACAGGTACGGCTCAACACTCAGAAGAGGAGGGAGTTTAGCATTTTACTGTCTTTAATTGCGGTTGTTTGTTGTTGTTTTTTTAGGTCGAGGCAGGCAACAGCTTCATGTGATCAGGGACGCAGTTCAGTCATCACCGTCCGCTGTAACCCCGAGAAGTCTGAGCGAGGAGAAGTCTCTGTGCCCACGTAGGTTCTAATGTCCTCTGTGTGGTTTATTATTATTACCAATGTAATACTGTAATTAGCTACTAGAATGAATAACATATAGAATAAGTAAGTAGGAATATATTCAGGAAAAGTTATTTTTGTATGGGTTAATTATGTGTTTGTACTTGGAACATGTAAACCAAGGCATCAAGTGGTTGACAATTTTTTTTTCCTTTAAGCTTTTCCTTTCTCTTCTTTTCTATTTCTTTATATGTTCGAAATAAATTTCCTAAACAAAGCAACAAAATATGAATAAAAACACACATGCATTTTTTACATATATAGTCTTTGGAATACGACAATCTACTGGAACAAAACATGTTTGATATTAAATTAAAATATGAGAAATTAGATTCTGGTAATATTCTGTGTGTGTTTGTGCAGCTCCTGTCCTGCAGGAACGTGTGATGGATGTTCGTTTCACTTCCTGTGGGAGAGCGCCGGCGCCTGCCCGCGCTGCACCGAGGACGACTACCACCAGATAGAGGGAGCGTGCAAAGGAGGCGTCCAGGTGACACGTCTGCTCTAACCTGCAGTCATCAGAATAAATAAACTTTTTAATTTGCAACATCTAAAAGATCTTACAGCTCAGTTAATGGAAGTGAAAATATATTATATTAGTGATTAAAAAATCACATAGAAGAGAATAAATGTGAGTGATTTAGTTAAAGAGACACAGAAGTTTTGGGGTGTTTTTCTTCTGTTTTTTCACTTTCCCACAGTCAGAAACTAATAAATGCCTCAGGAAAGAGCTTTTTATTAATGTGTACATTGTAGCAATATGAGGCTCTTGTTTTAATTTAAAGTGTCTGTGGGGAAAAAATAACACAATCATGATCCCAGAGACCTCCAGGAATAATTACCAAAGTAAACTAGAGCTTTGGGGGCGACTTTTCCACGCTTTGTCTGAGGAAAACACCAAAGTCTCTTTTAAGACTTTTAAGATGCTTAATCTTTAGTATATTTGTATATTTAACAAATTAATTAATGTTGGGGTGTTGATAAAGATTCAAAAAGATTCTGGTTCAATGTGCAGATATAATATGAGATTCAGATTATTTTTAAAACTGTCAATTATTAAAAATGTTTTATTAAATGTAAATTATTCAGTTTGACAGGATGTTGCAGCATTATTAATTTAGAATTTTATCATAATTCCCTCAGATATTAACACAACAAAAGCCCTCTGTGTGCTTCATTAAAAGCACTTTAAAAACTTCAAGTCGTTGACCAAATCAATCAATCAATGATTTAAAAAAAATACTAAAAATAAAATACAATAAAAAAATGTTTTTACTTGAGTAAAAAGTTGAAATAAATAAGATTCTTCCAGTTGTTCAGATGCTTTTACAGATATAGAGACTGATGTGAGGACTAAAACTAAGCTGTCACAGAGTCTTAATCCTGAATCAAGTCGTTCCATCACATTATAATAAGTCTTTCTCATGTTTTTCATGCTATTAACCTCAGAAATAAAACTAAATTTACTTAAAATGTCTCTGTTTGTCGCCTCCTGTCCTTAAAGGAAACTCTGTACGTGTGGAACGATCCAAAGCTTTGCACCAAAGGCGTCTCTCTGCCTCCCAGGAGCTCGTCCCCGTGTGAGGCCATCGCTCTGTGGTTGAAGGTCGGGGTTGGAGGCGGAGCCTTCGTGGCCGTGCTGCTCATCTCGCTCACCTGCTATTTCTGGAAGAAAAACAAGAGGTCAGAACGCCAACATGCTCATTAAGATCACCGGGATTGTTATTTAAAGGAAAAGATGTCAGCAGGAGGCTCCGACTCTTTGTTTTTATCAGGAACAAGTTTTTTATTACTTCACCTCATGGAGTGGGAGTGAAGTGTTGTTTTGGGCGGCGGTGTGTGTCTGTCTGTCTGTGTGTCTGTGTTTCCGCACCTGAATATACATCCTCTGGGGGCGCTGCACTCTTATTGATTAGTATACAGACATGAATGGGGTGAAGTCTGCCATCTCTGATCGCCTTGTTCTTCGTGTTATCTTTGGTTTTATTATGGGTCACATTCTCTTTTGGCTGTGACCTCTTTAAAGTGTATTTTGATGTTTATTTACCAGTTATTTTCTATTATTAGTTAAGTAATTTGAAAGTGTTTTAGAGGTCTAAAAACTTGAGAATTTCCAGTTTTTCGTAAATCCTGAAAACTTAAAGAGAAAAGTAATAAAAAAGGAATTAATTTTTGTTTAATAAAATGCACTTTTATATTCTTCAAATCTTCTTGGGACCCTACAGATTTATCTTGGTTTAAATATTTTTTTTTAGAAGAACAAACAATTGGTCAAGTCACTTTTTTCCACTATCACTATGAGCTGACAGTGTCTTCCTGTAAAGTATTGAAGCTCCTGCTCACTGGATGCTGCCTGTGTGTAATAACCTGCTGTGTCTCTGCGGTCTGTGGGCAGGCTGGAGTACAAGTACTCCCGTCTGGTGATGTCTGCCAACAAGGAGTGTGAGCTTCCAGCTGCAGACAGCTGTGCTCTGGCTGAGGGGGAGGAGCCCGACGATGACGTGGTCTACACACAGAAACCGTCCCTGCTGGGGAAACTCCGCGCCATCGCCAACAAGGTGAGGAGACTTTAGTAAAGAACGCTGACGGAGCATTTACTGTCTGCTCCTTTCAAATGATTACAGAGGCGAGAAAAAGTATGGCTAAAAAGTAGCTTGTAACATGTAAGTTTTGTAGTTTATTAATAGATTTCATGTGTTCATCTTCCAGCAGGAGTGTGGAGAAAGCTGCGAGTCGGTGCAGCTGAACTCCTCCCAGGCTGATCGATGGGTGCTGGGATAAACAGACGCCGAGGAGAGGACAGAGTGAAATCCTGCAGGAGCTTCAGTCGGTCGGTGACCGCGTCCCTCGCTGCTCTCCTCCTCATGTGTCCCTCAGGGCGGCAGGACAGACGCTCACTGGAATATTTCTGCCACTCGGATGCTGGTAGAAACTGAACAATGGCTTTCACTCCTATAAATCCACAGGAAACTCTCCTGCTTTAATGCCATGGATGCTCAACTGGAACTTGCTTTTAATGTTTTTTGTATGTTTTGTATTTTTATTTGGTATTTTCTGTTCAGAGTCATGTATTTATATCAATGTTACAATGATGAACCTTTATTAAAGTCCTGTTTGGATTCATGTGTGGATGTTTAGAGTTCATATTAACACCAATTAGGTGTGATATAGTCAGTTGACCAGAAGTTATTTGGCATCTATTTTTATAATCGTTTGTCATATTTTATACAAAATTATTAAATTGCACATGTAACTTATGTAAAAATATACATGTACAATCAGGAAAATGACTTAAAGTATTGAAATGTAAAGAACTTAATGCAGAAAAAAACATTTTCTATTATTGAAATTAATCATGTTTTTCTGTAAAAAAAAAAAAAAAAATTTTTAAATTTTACTGCTATAGTTGGCTGAGGTGGATTTAACTTTAACTTTAATTTCTAACTCATTTAATTTTAATTTTAGATTAATCTACTCCAATACTTTTGTTAAAATTGTTTGGTTTGTAAAAAATTATAAAAAATTTGAAATATTGTCATGATACCTAGAGCTCAAAGTGACACCAAATAAGCCAATAAAACAATACATCTTTTTTTTTAATTTAAAAATAAATTACAATAAAAAAATGTTTAAATCTACATTTTAAATATTTTTTTAAATTTAAAATCTAAAGATGGCGGATATATATTGTGCAGTAAAAGTACCTTAAATTTGTTGTAGCCTACAGTACTTAGTAACATTTCCCCACTGGACTATTTTGTGTTGATTTTAGTTCAAATTTTGATTTTAAAAAAAATTATAATGATTAAACTCTACATATGTATCCTATTCTTAACAGCCATGTTTACACATCCAGGGTCTGTGCCCGGACGGTCCTTCTCTCCAGCACCGACAGACACGCCTCCACTCCCGGGTCCGTCCTCCGCTGTGCTCCGCCCCCTTCAGAGACATTCCCCTCCTCCTCCTCCTCCTCCTCCTCCTCCTGCTGCTCCTGCTCTCTCCGGCCATCGACGAAACTTCAAAGCTGACTTCACAGAGATTTACCAGCGTCGGATTTTAACGTTTTAACACCGAGGGATGCTGTGAGGGGGAAACCAGCAGACGTTAAGCCGGGATGTGGAGCTTTCTAACGGCTGCTTTTTGAGACGTGACCGTTGGGATGAGTTCGTAACGTTAGCCAACGGTAAGAAACTAGCTTAACTGTCCTCTCTTTTCTCGCTCCCCTCGTCGCATGGGCATGAAAACAATCACGGCCCGAGCCTTCCGTGTTCGGGTTTAGTTGAGTGTAAGCGAACATAAGCGTGTTTTGTTGTCATGAAAGTTGTAAATCGGTGGATTTAGCTGTGATTTACGTTGTTTTTTGGTTGTTTTTTTGACGCAAACTTTTTTGTCAAACCGCAAGTTCAGTGCAGTGACGTCACGCCGAGCTCATCCTTCAGAGATTCCAGTTTGTCTAATAATCACAACAATGATAAATACCGCAGTGTTATTTTAAAAAGTAGGTCATTTGTGCTACTATAACTAACATAGCAGCCTGTTAAAGGCGAGATACTACAGGCAGAAACATTGTTTTTCATGCCTTGGTCGATTTCGAGATTTTGGGCTGTTTTGCTTCCGATTTATTTCAGATTAATGGAAAGAAAATATCCAAAATACACGTTTTGGTGCACTGTGGAAATACTCCTGAGTAAAGTCAAGTATCATTTTCCTTATCCTTTTTAAAGTAAAGTACTGAGTTCAAAAATATGAAAGTATCAGCATCAAAATGTACTTAAAGTATCAAAAGTACTTATACGTTTTTTATATATAATATACATATTATGGCATTGTTACTATTGATGCATTTATGTAGCAGCATTTTACTGTCAAGCTCGTGCTTAAATTTACAATTATGTGCAATCATTTTAAATTGATCCTGTCTTTCATGTTAAAATCTCGGCCTGAGAAGTAACTAAAGTTTTCAAAAAACACTGAAACCTCACAATGTTTCACATTTTTGCTTGAAAACAAACTCAAATGATTAATCTGCCATCAACACAGTTTGCCATTAATGTTCAGTTAGTGAGAATAAATAGACTTTTTATCTTAAACAAGCTTCTCTGATAAGGATTACTTATCCTTACTTTTAAAGGATTAGACATGTGCTGATAGTTCTGACTGACGGATTATCTACAGATAACATTATTTCTAAATAATCTCATATAATCACATATATTCTGTACTGTGTTTACTTACGTTAATGATAGAATCAAGAAACTTAAACCGGAGCATTTAAAGAATTTTCTGCTGATTTGTGACTGGTTCTAGTTACCAGTCGTGTGTTTTCAATTTTGGTTATCCAATTAAAAAAATAAAAATAAAACACAAGACTTCTGTGACGTAGTGTTAATGTTTGTGCGCTCTTGTGTGTCGCAGGTACACCACTACAGCTTCTCCGTTCTCCTGCCAGTTGAAGTGGTGAGTGTCCGTCCTTGTCGTGTTTGTGTGGTTTCAGCGTGACTCCACAGGGAGAAGCAGATGTTTACGGATAGTGTGGTATTACGGGAAACAAAGAGGTTGGTGAACTACAGTCTGAGGTTTGGATTGTGATCACGTTGACACAAACAAACCTCCCACGAATGAAAGAAGCTGCAAAAAAAGCCCCACAGATTTACTGGTTTATATCTCTGCTGTCGGCCTAAAAAGCATCAGTTTATCAAAAATGAAGTTATTCACATTTAAAGAGAGGTCTGACACACTATACTACAGCTTTCTTACAACAACATGCTTTACCTTTTTAATGACATGTCTTATGATGTACTATATTGTGACTGTTTTAGAACATTTGTCATGATTTTTGACCAAATATTTACTATATTATGGCATTTTTTTAATCAGAATTAGATTTTTAATTTACTACGCTGACTTTTGATTGATTTTTTTCCAACATATTACACTACGGCTATTTTTTTAATGACTTTTTTGTGGATTTGTTTAAGCCATACTTTTTTCGGACTTCCACTTAATTAGTTATTTTTTATGTCCCAGTATTGTATGATGTCTCTATTACTTTTTGTGATGTTTTAAGATGAAATACTGAAGCGTGACTTTCATATTTTGGACGACACACTATACTATGACTTTTTTTCACTTTTTGGATGACATACTATACTATGTTTTTGTATGACATTTTCATTAAATATTATACTCTGGCTTTTTCATGACATTGATGGTCATATTAAAATGATTATTTTCAGTGCCTGTTGATCCAGTCATGGCTCGGGGTTGCATCTGTTGCGTTAAATACATGCTCTTCCTCTTCAACCTGCTCTTCTGGGTAATTATTACACACACACACACACACACACAGAGTCAGAAACTGTTACCGTAAATCCGTTGCAAGATCAACATAAAAATCAAAGTGTTTTATTATCATTTAATCAGCAGGAAGTGTGTGAGTTTCCTGTGTGTGTGTGTGTTTTCAGCTGGGTGGGTGTGGGTTGTTGGGGGTGGGTGTGTGGCTGTCGGTGTCTCAGGGCAGCTTCGCCACCCTGTCGCCCTCCTTCCCGTCTCTCTCTGCCGCCAACCTCATCATCACCCTGGGCACCGTGGTGATGGTGACCGGCTTCCTGGGTTGCTTGGGTGCCATCAAGGAGAACAAGTGCCTGCTGCTGAGTGTGAGTGTACTACAATACCCATCATGCATCAGTAGTGGTGTTTTTTGAGTGTGTTCTTCAGGTTGCAATTTATGTTATTTAAAAACTTGAAATGCAAGTTTATTCATTACATTTTTATTATACGGATAGTTTGCTGGTAATATGAGAAGTTTGGTGCCACCATCAAACCTCAGGCTTATTTCTCATTGAACACATAAAAGCTGAGTATTTTTAAGAGGATGTGACATTAATGCATGATCAGTGTGTCCTGCATGTTCCACCTCACGTAAAATCCTTTAACTGTGACACTTTTCTTCTATTTCTCCAGTTTTTCATCGTTCTGTTGATCATCCTCTTGGCTGAGCTCATCCTCCTCATCTTGTTCTTTGTTTACACCGACAAGGTAAGACCACGTAAAGGGACATTAATAATTACCTTCACCAAGGAGGTCAGGTTTTCGCCAGCAATGTCTGTCTGTCTGTTTCTGTAATTTGGAAAAAAAATCTGGAAATTTTTGATCGTGTGTATTGGGACAAGGAACAGTGCTTTTCTAGTTATTATTAGTGACTACACACATATCCCATTGTCCACCTCTTCATCTGTTTCCACAGGTGAGTGAAAATGCCAGACAGGACCTGAAGGAAGGGCTGGTGCTGTACAACACGGATAACAACGCCGGCCTGAGGGATGCATGGAACACCATACAGGGAGAGGTACACTGTGAAACATTCTCATGTACTGTCATAATAATGACTTTTTATTCTACTTTGACTCACTGTTTTCTCCTCTCCCGCCTGTGCACCAGTGGCGATGTTGTGGTGTGATTAACCACAACGACTGGTACACGGCGCTGCATGACAACATGGTTCCTGACCGCTGCTGCCAGCAGGTTTACCCGGGCTGTGGACGCAACGCCTCCAACACCTTCTGGACACGGGTCAGTATGGGTGTGATAATAAGTGATATAAGTTGTCGTATTAAGAAAAACGAAACAAGCAAGGCAGTTTTTCCCTAATTCCGATTGGTTTATGTTTCCAGGGTTGCTATGAGAAGGTGGAGGAGTGGCTGGATGACAACAAACACCTGCTGGGAACCATCGCCATGTGTGTGTTGGTCATTCAGGTAAGCAGCTGACTGAAACTTACACTAACTCCATTAAACCATGTAGTCAGAGTTCGAGGATAATCAGTCCAGAAATGAGAAAAAAAACACCATATTATATGATATCAAAAACTTGGGGGAAAGTCTTGAATTGGTGAAAATTTTCCAAAAAGGTCATAACATTTTTAAATGCCCTAAATGCTAAAGATTGCTTTGTTATAGTCTGTTGATACATGTAATAGAAAAATTGGTCAAGAAGTGATAGAAATAAAACATATCATAGGATGTTAAAATGACTATAATTTGTCAATTTTAAGCATTTTAAAATGGCAAAGATTTTGACAAAAAGCGACTTACTATAGTATGACTTTTTTGCAATTTTTGGACATCCCATAATATGGTGTTTTTCTGTCATTTTTGAATACATTTTGGTTTTACGTGTAACAAGAGACTGTTGTAAAGCCAATTAAAGCATTTTGGGGCAATTAGAAATGCAAAATGCTATAGTATGACTTTTTTCATGTCATATAATGTGTAAAAAAACTCTGTCGGAAAAAATTGTTACATTGTAGGGTGTCAAAACTGAGTAACATGCTTCAGATTAGTACATTGATCATGGTTATAGTAAAATATGATGATATATGAAGATATGAATATAATATGAAAATATTTACCATTAATACGCACTATTTCATCTATGTTGTCCTTTGTTCCAGCTCCTCGGCATGGCTTTCTCCATGACGCTCTACCAACAGATCCACCGAGCAGGAAAGAAGTACGAAGCCTGACGGGGTTCCAACTGTTAATATCATCACATTCAGTATATCTCTGTGTGTTAATAGTAGAAGATACGCCACTGCAGCCTTTTATCCCACGTGTCTTATCTATTGAACTAGTTTTTCTTACTTTTAAAAATCACTCTTACTGCATGTTGTGTAAAATATTTGTGATTTGTCTTTGACAATCAGAACAGAGGGAAGAGATGTTTTTGTTGTTGTTAAAAGCCATACCTGTGGACAAGTATAATAATGTATGGATTCATTTAGATAAAACAAGCATTTTGTAACTAACCTGTTCAATAAAAGCACTCTTCACTAATGTGATCATGTCCCGTTGACCTCTTTACTTTTGTTTTCTTGGTTTCAGTATCTGCTTTCACCCTGTCGGTCACACAGCAGCTCTCTGATTGTAAAGATTACAGTCGGTGAGCTGCGGGTCATTTCACATGTAAACAAAATGTCAATCTATAACCCTGTTTGATCACCTGGAGTGTGAAATGTTTCCTGGTTTCTGAGGTGATGATCACATTCCTCTGCTCGCTGAATAACAGTGAAGACTTTATTCAACAGGTGACAAGATTCATTTAAAACATTTCTACAGAAGTAAACAATGGCTGGTTAATGGATATCCTATTGACAGCATCTTCATTAATACTCTTCTGGTTATAAGTTCATAGTTTTGTCATTATCAACTAAAACTTCTTGTAAACGCTAGCTAATATTGTTATGGTTGTTGCCATGGTCACGGGGGTGTGGGTCACGTGGTGGTGCATTAGCCAGGTGGTGAAATCAGCTGTGATTGAACTGAGAGGGGGAAGTCATACTTTTGCTGACCGCGTGAGCTCGGAGCTAAAACTGACTGATGATTTTATGGATTGTTGGATTATTCACCGCTCGTGTTTTAACATCAATGAACTCTGCAAATCAGAACTTCAGCGATGTTGTATTGAACAACCAGCGCGTCCAGCAGGTAAAGTTTTTCCCTTTTTTGCTTTAATAGTCGCCCAAACAATTGTCCTTTGACGACAACGTGACGGATCCGCTCCTGATGTCCTCCCAGCGGGTGGATCGAAAATAAAAAACAAATAAAAAGAGTCTGGGTGACATACAAATATTTAATAAAACGCACAAGGCCCAGAGTTCTGAATACTAAAGGCGTGACGTCATGTCATTAAAACAGTGCTATAGTATGTCGCCAAAACGTTAAAAAGTCGGAGTACATTATGTCGTACTTTGCTGCCCTGATTGCTGAGCTGAAGCAGTCTTATTACTTTCTCAGTCTCAGGAATAAAATGCTCAGTAATGTGAATGAATAAATCAGATTTTCTGATCGAAGCAGCCCACAAAAAACTAACTTGTATGTCTTCTTTTACTTTGGATTGGTAGATACTGCAAACAGACGGATGGTTGACGGAAGTCTGTCTACATGCTGCCCTCTACTGGTTGGACATAAACCAACAGCTTTACCAGGAACAGGTTGGAAATATTCACTTCTCTTCAATGTTTGTACAATTCGCTTTCATCCCATGTTTAAATTTTACCATTTTGACAAAAATCGACATACTATAGTTTGACTTTTTTTTTCTTTTTTTTTTTGTAATTTTGGACATCATAAAATATGTTGTTTTTCTGCTGTTAAAAGCCATATTTTGCTTTAATATGAATCAGAAGACAAAATTCGTCTATTTTAAGCATTTTGGGGCATTTAAAAATTTGAACCTTTTTGGACATATCGACCTGCTATAGTATGACTTTTTCCAAGTTTAGGATGTGCCAAAATATGTTTTTTTCTGCAGACTTTAGACTGTAATTGGGCCATTTTAAGCATTTTTGGGCGTTTTAAAATTTGACCATTTCTGACAAATATAGATATACAGTATGAATTTTTTCAAGTTTTGACATCCTATAAAATGGTGATTTTCTGTCATTTCTGGGCAAAATATACTACAGCATATATTAACAGAGTATGAAAAGACAATTTTGAGAATCCCGGGGCATTTAAAAATGTTATGACTTTTGAAATTTTTGACATGCTATAGTATTTTTTTCTTCAAGTTTTGGACATCCCATAAATGTTGGTTATATGACATTTCTGGCCATACTATGCACTAATATGTATCAACAGAGTATAATCAAGCTATTTTAAGCGTTTTTAGCCATTTTAAAATTTTTGACAAATCGACATACTATTGTATGACTTTTTTCAAGTTTAGAGCATAATTTATTCAGAAACGACAGAAAAACACAGTATTATGGGACGTCCAAAATTTGAAAAAAGTCATGCATGTGTTTTTTTTTCCCCTGAAAAAGGTCAAAAACTTTAAAAATGCACCAAATTCACAGGATAGCTTTATTAGTCTGTTGACACGGGTCAGGGTGAAACTTTTTGAAAAAGGACAGAAAAACACTATATTTGGGATGTTTTTGTCAAAACAGGTGTAAAAGTCTTCAAATTCTAAAATGGCCTGAAATGCTCAAAATAGTCCTATTACACTCTGTTGATACATGTAGTGGTATAGTTTGTCCAGTAATGATAGAACAACACAATGTTAGCTATAGAAGTTTTGACATCCCATAAAATGGTGATTTTCTGTCATTTCAGGACAAAATATACTACAGTATATATTAGAGTATAATAAGACCATTTTGAGTATTTCAGGGCATTTAAAAATGTTGACTTCTTCATGAAAATGTTCAACATGCTATAGTATGACTTTTTTTTCTACAAGTTTTGGACATCCCATAAAATGGTGATTTTCTGACATTTCTGAATAGATTATGCTCTAATATGTGTCGACATAGTTAGACTATTTTAAGCATTTTCAGGCATTTTGAAATTTGACAATTTTTGACAAAAAGCAACATGCTATACTAGGACTTCTTTTTTTACAAGTTTTGGTGGATCAAGTCATTAAACAGTTAGAAAAAGGGGATAGGTGTCATCAAGGAAAACCATAAATAACTCATTAAACAGAAGCAAGGACACACATGCCTGACTAAATTTAGTCTTTTTTTTTATTTTTATTATGTCTCATTCTTTGATTCCATATTAGAAGTTTTTCATCTGGACAGAACCACACTGAAAAGGGTTAAACATTTTGTCATTGTCTCAACATGAGTTGAGAGAAAAAATATACCCTCCACCTTAAACCTTTGGGCCCCAGATTGTGAATTGTGTAATAGTCTGATAAGAAATATCCTGAGTGCTCGACATGGTCACATGGATGTAATATAGAACTGGATACGGTGTCACAGACTTGGAGACATTTTTCCAGTGGTCACTCGTGGTATTGCACCAAAAAATAAATCCCCAAAAAGCATTTCCCTCATAGACCGCCATTATAAAAAAATATGCCCGTAAAACTTTTTTTTTGTGTGTGTGTGTGTATGGGCCAAACCAGCAATTCCCACTAGACTGACATCTTTGAGTCTGGTATCAAGTTCTTATAATACATCCATGTTTAACCATGTTTTGCTGTGTGACACTAAACTGCTAAAAAGAGAGGAAAAAAAGGTGTTTAAGGATATTTTGGGAATAACGTTTCTTCACTTTCAGGTGGAGATTAAGCAAACTTTGAAGATTGATACTTCAACATAACACCAATGTAACTCTTTAGAAAGTGAGTGAGCATATTGCCCCAAATGTTTGGTTAAAAAAAACTCCCTCCTCATGTGTTTAACCAGCTATTTAACAGGGAGACTGAAGAATGACTGCAAACAACTCCAATTCATGTCCAGTTTAGCTTTTCTTACTCCACAATACTGTCAGATTACAAGATACTGTATGGCACACACTAACAATGGACCAATACCTTGACGTTTCAGTGTACATTTCAAAGTCAAGACAAAGTACAGAGACGTAATCAACATATAGCTATACACGGATTATAGACTTAATACAATTGATGTTTTCTCCTTTTTAATTCCTGTTTTGCAAAGTTGTCACCAGCAAAAACTCTAATTACTACCTTTGATTCTATCACATCAAACATTTATTTATAACAAAACTGCTGCTGTTAGTTTATCCAGTCTCTGGTTTTCTTCAGTCCTCACTTGGCTCTCCTTTAAACCAAAGGTCAGAAGCCGAGCTCCTTTGCAGGGAGTTTGTTGACTTGATAAGAAAGAAGATCTGACAGCTTTGACCTCCAGTCTGTTAAGTCCTTATTTGTGTCAGTCAAAGTCTGGATAATTTGTTTTGATTTAATTCGATTTGAGCAGCCGTCGCTCTGCAGTGTGTGTCCTGGAGCTGAATTACCAAATGAAGAGTCTTTTTATATTTATATATATATATTTCTTTTTTTTTTCCAGACAGCCTTCCTCACATCCACACAGACAAACGCTTCAGTCTGAACAGCTCGGGTAAGATGATGCAGTGACATACCAACACAGGCAAACGTTTTGAAAGTCTTTTTGAGAATTCATCCTGCAAGAAAAAGGCAGTTTGAGATTTATGAGAAGGCTATTTTACAGGGGGGAGCTTCCAGAGAGGACAAGCAGCATCCCAGTCTCATCCCAGAGGCCTCCTCCAGACCTCCTCTTTGATCCGTTCTTTCCCCACACATCAGCTCTGAATCCCAGCCACAGGTCGGACCAGGAGAAGGAAGCTGGATCCTGAAGTTACATCACGTATAGGCAGCAAGACCTGCACGCAAGGAGACAAATAATGACAGGAAAACATGTACTTTAGATCAGTTATTCAGTCTGGTTTGCACGTTATCTAATCTATAATGGAAAACTTTGTAAGACAGTTTTATCTCTAAAAAGTTGGAAGTAGATGGGTGCCCAAAACCCATTCCTTTATCCCCGTGTTTTTACTGTTGTTACTGTGTTAATCTAACTCTTGAGTCAATCCAAGTTTAATATTTTTACTTTTTGCCGTCCTCTACAATTGAATTCACAACTGGATGTTGATTCTCTGAATCATTACAGTAAATAACTGACAATGTTTGTCTATGTAAGTAATACAACACCACTACAGCAACATCGTGCTTGTTGTCAATCCTGAGTTCAGATTATCTCAGACTGTGGAAGTCCACGTGACTATCATGTATAATTATATTGTTATTTAGTTTTGTTATTTTACACTCTGATTGACAAATTACTAAGCAAAAAAACAAGTAATTACATGATGATGCTGTTGATCTAATGATGAATATCATTATTGTGATTACAACTGTTTTTAATGATAATTGTATTGATTAGAATGGATTGCTGAAGGAGCATGTGGTTGCATCTGCACTCCAAATAAAAAATAATATTAGACACTCGTGTTCTGCAGCCAAAACTTTGTTTACACCCACAAATTAAATTCTAGTGAAGATCCAAAACCTTCCAAAGATGCCAATTATATCAGGCTAACTTTTGGGGGGAAAGTGTAAATAGTAATGATCTGCAATATTTTCACTTAATGGCATCGTGCAGCCATAATAAAAATGTCTGTAAACAACTATTCTCCATCAGTATTATATAAAGTATAGCAGTAAAAGCTTTGAAATGGCACTTAGATCATCATATAGCAAAATGAGATTGATGGAGTTGAACAGTGAGGAATTAGATGACTTTTTTCAACCTTAAAGCTACTTGAGGGGGAATATAAAGGTTTGATTTTAATCTAATGGTAGAAAAAGGTGCAATAAAATGCACGATTATTACTTTTTAGTAGCATCGGAAATCTAATGCAAAAATCAATATAAGTTTGAGTTCAAGAGTTTATGCTACATTTTGTATATTTTCTTTATACTTTGTATTCAGAACTAATACTTTTTACATCAACTTGAAGCTTTATGATTTCTCACTGTTCTTACCTGTGTGTGTGACTGCTGTACCATGATCAGATCTTATATGGCGTTATTGCCGCTTTCTGTGGGGACAGAACAGAGAAACGAGTTCAGTATGGAGGCGATACAATGCCTGATGTTTTTAACCAGCAGGTGGCAGTATAACATAAAACTTCTCCCCCTCTACAGGATGCATGAATTAAAACATCTGTGTGATGTTTCTGGACAGGTGTCACTATCCATCCTCCTGAGTGACAAGATAAGAAAGCATCCCATTTAAACTTCATCTGCTGCTTGATGAATCCCACACT
>CAFUXE010000943.1:575994-586278 GCA_903364295.1 Serranus cabrilla
CCTCGGCTCATTATCCCTCTCCTCTCGTCCTGCGCTCTCCGCTCTCTCGGTTGATAATGGCTTCTTCCTCCGAGTCTTTTTGCTTATACGAGCTAACAGGCGACTGTGTCCTGGCTGATAGGGTGGCTGTGATTCATTTAGACAGGCTGGCAGCAAGCTGTGTAAACAGCCATTAGTAATTCATGACTCTGTCCAGCATCCCCGGGCTTCAATTAACCCTTGCTATTGGTGCATTCTTCCCCTCAGTCACCCATCTTTCTCTTCCTCTCTGTGTCTCTCCTCTCATTGCTTTTCATCTCTGTCCTCCTTCATCTGCATTCCCCTCTAACTCGCTGTTTAAATCATTCCCTTCAGGTCCGAGGGCAGTTGTCATCTCGCCCAATCAAGACAGAAAAATCTCATTGGTAACAGGAGCAAGCAGGTGTTGTATGAAACCCATCTAATGTAGGAAAATGAATGAATTGAGCAACGGATGAAATAGGGTTTTTAATTTCGAGCTGCTGGTGGGATGTGCAACACAGCGGCAGGAACCAGATCTTTGTGTCCTGTCTCATTATTGGACTATGCTTAAATAGAAAGGCCAATTAAGCACAAAGAGGTGGGGATACGAGTCATAAATTTAATGTATACGCACAGGAAGAGTGGTGGCTCACTTAAAGCGGACACAGAGCGGACATTCAGACCGGCGTCTAAATCGATTTTTTAATAAGTTCAGTAGATCTTTGCTCGGTTTTGTTTTGAAAATAGCCTGAATCTCATTTCAGGTGTAATTGCACTGCAGCTTTTTATTCTGTTTTTGTGTACCAAACTGCCTGTGTTAAAGTGCTCCATGGATTACCATGAAATGGGTTTTGAAAAGTACAAAATGGACTTTTGTTGTTTCCACTTTGAACGGCTACAAATCTGTGTTGTGACTTTTAGAGGTTTTTGCCCATTTTAACTTGGGACTAGAGTGTAAAAAGGGACAGTTCACCCCCAAATCAAAAACTATATATATTTATCCTCTTACCTGCAGTTTCCCACGGAGTGGGAGTGAAGTATTGTTTTGGGCGGTGGTGTCTGTCTGTCTGTCTTTGTATCCGCTGCATGTAAAACCTCTGGCCAACAGAGGGTGCTGAGGGGTGAAGTCTGCCATCTTTGATTGCCTTGTTATTCATTTGTTGCATCACCATTATTATTGCAGCTTTGTGGATTGAAATGCATTTGCAAGATTGTTTTGGGAGCTGAATGCCACAGAATGTGGACTTTTGTTTCTGTCTTCCATGAGTGGTCTGATTCACTGGATATACAACCCCAATTCCAAAGAAAATTTGGAATGCCGGGAAAAACATTTGCAATCTAAATTAATTTGAATTCAGTACAAAGACGAGATCTCTAATGCTCAAACTTGTTTTTGTACATATATATACTAATTTTTAATAAGATGCATTCTGTTTTTACTCCACCCCATGTAATGGGAGTGAAGTATTGTTTTGGGCGGTGTCCGTCTGTCTGTCTGCCTGTCTGTGTGTCGGCTGCATATACATCCTCTGGCCAACAGAGGGCGCTGTGGGGTGAAGTCTGCCATCTCTGATTGTCTTGTTATTTATGTTTTACACACTGCCCCAACTTTTTTTTGCAATCAGTGTTGTAGATTGTCTGCCTGTTGGGCACTTATTTTTTCCATGATGGCACCGTTACATCCTGGGCTTAGCATCACCTGAAATGGAATTAATTTCAAGAAGTACAAACAAAGATGCTTTTTCCCTACTTCTCCCAAAATATGAATGGGCGCAGCCAGACCTTTTCCATTTTTTCCAATAAAAAAAGCAACCTACACTCAAAGATTCACTGCCAGTGTCTACCCACGATGATTCATGAAGGTTTTATCCACTTACTGTCTCCAAGCAGCTCCTCAGACATCAGACTGTCCTGACGGTTCCCCAGAACGAAGGCCAGGAAGGAGAGGATGAGAGCGTCCATGATGCCCATGATGGCCAGGATGTAGGCCCAGCGCACCGAGCACGCCCCCAGCGTGTACTTGTCCGTCTGCTCGCCACACATCCGCTTCACCTCGTCGCTGTCCCAGCCGTCCGGGTAGATCATGCAGCCCAGAATCAGACATGTACCTGGATCAGGAGAGGCAGGTTAGTGTTCAGGGGCTTAATTGGCCACCTCGAGGGGATTTCATGTTGGATTTGGGACATACTGTAAGCATGTAAAAAACGCACAATATATGAAGCGTGCAGCACAAACAGAGAGCTCTGGGAAGGTGATTTACACTAAGCTTGAAGTTTAGTCAATACAATTCAAGGAGTAGGAATATATTACACATGATCTTGAATTATAAGCAGGTGAACCCTGAGGATAAACAGGATAAAATAATACTTTGCGAAAAAAAAATTATGGTGGAAAGAGGCAACGGAATGAGACAGGAGAAGCAAAGGAGGTGACAGCAGTGCAGAAATGAGACGGAGAGGTGAGGACGGAGGCAGAAAGAGAGAGAATATGTTACAACATGTCACAGCAGCATGTGGCGAGCCGGGCTGCCTTCATTAGCCGTCTGCTGCATGGCCGACAATGACAGACCGAGCTGTTAGAGAGCAGAGTCATCTAACTACACTCCTGCTGCTGCCAGAGCTGTTGTCACATTCGCACACACTCACACACAGTCAGCTGAGGCAATCAAATCATTTACGGGTCTGAAAGGTCCGTGTTTATTTGTCGACGATGCAGGCCAAAAACTGAGTCTGAATGTCGGAGGTTTGGTGTGTTTTCATTTACGTCAGTGAGGGGCAATTTAGAAAATGAGAGTGAGTGAGGACATTTTTTGGAATGCAGGATACGTTGGAGGGTTTGAGGGTTTAAGTTAAAGGGATAGTTCTGATTTTTTTTAAGTGGGACTGTCTGAAGTACCGACACAGAAACTTAGCAATGTTCTGCTCTGGACAGGGGCAGCAGCAACATATATTTTAGCCACCTAAAAGAAACAATATCAGGTTAAAAAAAGATATTTTTACTGCTTTACTTTGCTAATCGAGGTTAGTTGCTGGTTTACCTCTGTCTCATTTGGTTGGTTTGTTTATTTCATTGTGGGACTTTGGTGAATCTGAACCTTTTAAAACATCAAAGTCCCACAATACACAAACAAACTACCATATCAAGACGGCAGCAGTCGTGCAACTTGTGTGTTCTGAGAGGGAAAATTAATGTTTTTGTCAATAGAATTTGGTGGCGTTGAAGAGAGACACGTACACGTAAACTTTTTAGGTGGCTAAAATATGTACAGTATTCCAATTATGTAATAATAATACACTGATTATGGAGAAGTACCTCATACAGCCCCAGTTTAAAAATTCTAACTATTACTTTCATGTTTTAGGGAGGTCTCCTGCGGGTTTAGTGGGAGCTTGAATCGTGCATTAAGTTTGAAAGAAGTTTCGAAATCCTTTCTAAATCTATTTCACTGAAGTCAGTGGGCCAGTTACTATGAACTCATGTTCGTGTGGCCAAGAAACTTAAAGAAACTTTATTTCAAATCCTTGTGGAGATCCAAAACTTTCCAAAGAGACCAGATAATGTGAAGCAGACTTTTGGGGAAAGGTGAATAAAATGACGCTCGATATATCCAGAATATTTCCTGGAATATTTCTGATGGAATAGTGAAGCCGTAAAAAGTCTTGGGTATAAATATTTCAACATCATAAAGCTTCAATGAGGAAGTGGAAAAATCCGATACAGAAGATGCATAATACAGTCAGACACTGTGGAATAAGACCGTTTTTATTCAAACCTTAAAGCAGCAAATTAAGGAGCAAAGTTTGATTTATAGAGTTTTTGCACCACTGTGATGTCTTGATATTTAAATTTGTTTAAGTGTGTCAAAATGAATAATAAAGCTAGTTAATACTGTCATTTTGTTAGTTATTTATATAAATGAGAGGAATAATGTCTGCTTTTTCTCCTTTCTGCCTCTGCAACAGAAATGTAGCACTGAGCCAAAAGCAGTTTTGAACTAAGTTCAATTAGTTGTTTGTAACGTTGGCGATGTTTTTTATTTATCACTCTTGAAAAAGGCATCCGTCCAGTTTTCAATTAAATATACGTGAAAAAGGATCAGCAAATGATCACGTTCTGCTTTTGTTTTGGGAATCTAGGCTGTCAAATAATTCTAGTGGAGTAACAAGTACAATATACTCATCTAGACTTCAGTTGTGTACTGTACTTGTAGAAAGTGGCATGAAAAAACTACAGTACAAGTATCTCAAGTTTGTACTTAAGTATGCAACTTAGTTACATCTCACAAGTGTGGAAACTAAAGCATCTGTCAGATTAAACACAGCAAGGTGAGCTGCCAGCAGATTAAGTACACGGATAATCGGCGGAAATGACGGACTTGTGTCCCTCTTTCCCTCCCTCTCTCGCCCGTATCGCTCTCTTTGTGGCCACAATCGTGAAAAAAGATGGAGACCTTTTTATAGTCTATAATAGAGACGGGGGATGAGCAAAGACCACATGGGTGTCTGGGTCATGTCTGTGTTTCTGTTAGTCATGAGTTGAACACACCCAGCCGTTCTTCTCACCGTTGTGCCAATAAAAGCAGAAACAAGCTACTGTAATAATAACCAGTATTGATGTAAAAGCACTCTAATCCATATCCTACGCCTACATTTCCCAGGAGGCACTGAGTCTATTGACTTTCTTGCAGCCTTGCTAAGTTTGGAGATCAATGTTCTCAGAGCAAAGGAGGGGAAACGCTGTCTAAAGCAGCAGTGGGTTGTTTCAAATATATTTCTTCATGTTATTTTTATTAGATACAACATATTCAGTTTGGTACATAATCTGCTCATCTGACATGCGATTTTTCTTTTTTTCCCCCTCATCTGTTTTCGACACAGCTTGTACATCTCCGGAATCAGATCCCAATAACTTACAATATATTTTTTTAATTCCTTTTTAAACTAATATGATCACACAACAACAGTTTCGAGTTCACATTTTGCACACCAAGCCAAACACTTGGCCACCAAAACACAGCTTGAAAGAAAACAACCGAGAACATAATCTGTGAAATTCACAAGGAAACATTTGGTGTTGTCTGTATTGATAGTGGAAATTGGCAACAAGAATGAGGCGGGAACTAATTACTTTCTTGGAGATATTGGTACATTTCCAAGACTGTTTAGTTTGGTTGTTGTACAACAGTTATTCTTCCTGGAGTTCATATAATAATATGCAGAGTGAAGGTTGCGACAGTCTGACATTTTTATGGTATAATAGAAGTATCAGGAAATGTCAGGGTTTCATGGTTTTAGTTACAATGGCCCTTAAAGGAATACAAACATGAAGGTTTTACTGGTTGAACAAACGCCTAGTTATACTTGAAACCATTTTTTAACAAAAGTACGGGTGAAAAATCTCCCTTTTAAAAACGTAGACACTGTAGATATGCAAATATCCATAGCATGATGTTGCTGTTAACCTATCAATGACAATACAAATCAGCACACAGCCCAACATCATATACCGACAGTGACAATTACTTATAAAAACATTATCTACACCATGAAAAGACAGTAATATAACAACAAGTAGTTTCACAAAGATTGCGGCTAAAAGACAGACATTGTCCTTTATTAATATGTTTCCAAAGATACTTTTTAGTCAGTCCGGCCTCACCAATAGACAACAACAACACCTTAGGTAGTCTGTGCAACACTAATCGTTGACAAAATCACCGCTACGTTACCCATTGGTTTGTAAAGCATTTTAGCCGTCGCCATTTTTGTTACTAACCGTCGCCGTATTGCTTGCTTGCTTGCTAGCGCTAGCTAGCTACATTAGCAAGGGACAATCATTTATCTAAATCAACAGCCGACTCCACTAAAGTGTTTTTTAGTCCAGCCGCACACTGAATAAGACATTTTTACACAAAGCAAAATGTTCAACTTGACTTCGACTAAGTGAAATCACGCTGTGAAAGGGCAGAAGTTCAAAGACAAAAACACAGTGCATCGTGGTAGCGACCTGTTAGCTAATCATACATTAGCAGACTCTACTCCATCGCGTATTTCACTTTAAGTGGGACCATCGTATCCAAAATATTTCAAATGTATTCTCTTCTTATGATAATGTTTGCTGTGGTACTATATCAAGTGAGAAGGAGGGTAATTTTCACTTACATAAGAACGAAGTTCATTTTTGCTACCGTTGACGTCGCCATCTGCTGGACTGAATTCAAGGAGTGTAGCAGGAGGAGGAGTCACGGCGTCAAATGACGTCATATTCCTGGGCTACAACACATGCGCAGTAAAATCTTGCCTTTACCATGGTTTTTTCCAGAAAACTTTACATTATGTTTGATATAAAAGAAACCTTAAATAATGTCAAAATGTCAAAAACTCTATACACATTTTACTTCCTGGTAAGATTAATCTGCAATACAAAAGAAATATTCAAATAATCAGTCAAATTAATGGTTAAAAACTGGGATATGTCAATAATTACTCTCATATTTGTAAAACCAAAATAACAAACTACTACTTAAATAGTATGGTTAATGAATAATTACACAACTCTTCATAGAAGCATGTGTATTTTAATTCTATTTTAAAATACAGGACCAAAACCGTGACCTTTTCTAAAACCTAACCAAATGTTGTTGTTAGCATCAGATCCAAGTCTGGATATGATATGATTTTGAATACAAATCTGCACACAGAGCTAAACCCCATGGCTCTAAAACAAAGCTTGAAACAAACAAAAAAAACTGAAGATGCAATCTGTGAAAGTCACAAGTAAACATTCTCTGTAACAGTGACAAACGGATCGTCAACAAAGTATATTTTGCTGTATTCACAGGGCGGCTTATTACCTCCACTGTCATGTAAAGTAAAGCTCTAACGAAGCTACAAACCCACAGATTTATTCATGCCTTTTAAAGTGTAAATCCAGCTGCTTAAAATGTGTCACATAAGGAAGTTTTAATTTTAATTTCTGACTCCTCTGATCTTCAGGAAATGGTTTTTCAAGTTCACAAAACACTCAAACTTCCACCATGTCGTCCATGGTATATTAATGTTGATTTGCTTTTATTCATATTAGAGGATTTGGTACAGTGCACACAGCTCTCTCCTGTGTAAACAACCTGCTCCTGCAGGCGTTTCAGCTGTAATATTAATAGAATGAGTTGAACTGCACGCTGTTTCAACGGCAAATCTTAAATCTCCCACAGAGCTCAAACCGAAGAGAAACACAGAGGATCAAAGAGACTCTGGGTTTGTCTTTCTGACTCTCATCTGAATGCCTTGAAATGTCCATTTCTGTGCTGGGGTGGTTCAGACTTCAGCTTCTAGTAGCTGCAGGTTTGATTCCACAAAAGCCAAAGTGTATGTCTAACTAAAGCGAAATGTGCATTCACTCTCTGCATGCTTTTGCATAAAACTACCAAAGAAATTCTGATCCCATCATCCTTTCATCTTCAACACCTAAACGCTTCCTGCAAGAACACTTTATTCTTGTTTTCCAAAAAACTACTCACTCTAATCTTTTAGCTTCAGCAGACATGTAAATTTTTTTTTTTTTGCTCTTATCTGCAAAGCTGAAAAAAGCTCAAACAGAAATCGTCTCTATCCCCGAAACTGCATCCAAATGTCTCTAAAGTAGGCCGAGGGGCCAATCTTTTATCTTTGGCAAAATTGTTTTGTTTTCAGGCTTGCACAAAAAAATGCCGTGTCTAGCTCAAACAATCCCACAAATGGCATGCAGCGACAATGTAACATGCAGTGTGAACAGGGGTAAGCCAACGGGGTCAGCCTCTTCATCTCCTGATAAATAAATTCTCATCTCAACATCCCTGCAGCCACAGCAGCCTGCACACAATCCCCACCATAAATAATGAAAGATATTACTGAAACCCTCCCGAAGAGGAATCATGTCAGCTCATTCCGACACTTTAAGTGAGTGATGTTTCCAAACCTGCACAACCTTTAAAAGCTTGGGGTAACATTCGGACTCAAAGGAGGAAAACAGATGAGCGATCCGGGTTCAGCAAATGATTTAGGTCGACTAAAAAATGGAGCGCACAAGCTGTTCAGAAATGTTCAAAACAGGCTTCTTAACTGAGGGCGTCATTCAGTGTGGTAGTACTCCAGCTCTGCAGGAGGCGGGTGGTAATGAGCTGAAGTTCACACTTGGACTCCTGGAAACGGCTCTCCATCGCAGAGGGAAGAGGAGGTCAATTACTGAGCAGCGCTACATCGCACTCTTTCATCTCTCTCTCGTTACTAGAGAGACTTCAGGCATATTTTCCCTCTTTGGCCAAGTCACTACTGAAGCTGTGAATATTCTGCGTTCCTCGACAGTAATGAATCAGTTTGGTTTTTCCTACGAACAAGCGAGACGTTTGACTCTGTTTTCTCCAATTAAATCAGCTAAAGTAAAGCTGGATTAGAGGATAAGAAGAGAACTTGATTGATTGAAGTTAATAATTGATTTTAAAGAGGAACTTAAAATCCCAGAGAAATGAAAATACATTTTCTCGTTTTTTAATCCTCTGCCCCTGTGTAAATTCTTCATTTTTCTCTTGATATGTGCCAAAAAAAAATCAATGGGCCTCATGCAAGAACCAGTGAAACCAACAGATTTGTTCTTAAGTTGTGAGTCAACAGTTTCGTTGCTTACAGTTGGTCCAGACATATTGTAGGAGCAGTTTTTCACTAATGGATCATATTTTTCATTACTTGGAAGTGATTTTGAGTTTAAGTTTTCAGTAGAATCACTGTTTTCTCTTCCTGTTTCAAATGTTTGATGACTCATATGGCACTCAGGGGTATTTACAAAAACTAATCTTGTCAAATGAGACTCGACGGCTGGCTAGACACACCAGTCTGTAAAACCGTACTTCACAGTTTGTGGGTCGCTAACAGAGAAATAAGGAGAGAGAAAGGAACATAGGTGTGTTTGGCTATCAGAGGGCAAAAAAAGAGTATTTTTCCCCCACAAGATTTTGGACATTAACCTATGATTGAATGGTTGTTATCAGCAGCAGCCTTGATTCCTCTTAACTCCCGGAAAATCCAGAAAAGAGCTGGAGCATGAGCTAAATTAATTAATAAGTCTTCTTATAATTTAAATGATGAGTTGTATGAAAAAGTAACTGCTGTAAAGTTGTCGCGAATGGAAAAAATAGCTGTAGAGATCTTTTTGTTGTTGTACTGGGCTGTAGATGTTTATTTCTACATTTTAACATAGCGGTCAATAATGATTGACTCACTTTTGGAGCCAGCCCCAAGTGGCCGGACCAGGAACTGCAGCCTTTGGCACTTCTACACTGGCTTCACTTTCAGACGTGAAGTGACAGATTTAATTTAAATTCCTCTTAAATCCCCTCTAATTGGACACTACTAAGATATTCTGTTTTACTGGGAAATGTGTCACAGCACAGAAGCTAAACAGGCTGGAGCTCATCAGCTCTGTCTGGTTTCCATCATAGCGAGTTGACACACCCCAGAGTAAACTTCTGCTCCATTACAGGAAGCAAAAACAAGATTTTCAGGGTTCTTAAGTTGTTCTTAAAGTAATTTTCTGACTCCAGTATCTTAAATTTGTGGAATTTCTCTGTTATAAATTTCACTTTTGGGTTGCTGGTTGGACAAAAGAACCAATTTGAAGATTTGAACATCCTGAACTCCAGACAATAATGATGGACATTTATCTTATATTTTGTGACATTTCATAGATTAAAACACTCAAACTGCAGAGAAATTAACTTCCCACGTGGACGTTAGAGGTCACAGAACAAGTTTGCCATTAAAAACTTTCTTAATGATTTTGGACGCCCTTCATTTCTCTCTCTTAAGCACGCACACACACACATGCTGAACACACTTCATCTCTCCTCGAAGGCCTCCCAGCTGACAGCTGTTGGCAGCGTCACTGTGAACAATCCGAGGAGGAGGTGTCATAATCTAGACCTCTGTGTCCGATCGCCACATGCTATCACACACACACACATGAAGCCACTCATTATGGTGCATTTCACAGGCCCAGCTGTGGCCGTCCACTCTGTACGATTCATGTTGCTTTAAATGTCACGGTTATTAGGCGTGCATGTGTGTGTGTGCTGGAGGTGCAGCGGGCTCATACTGTATGCACTGAGCGTCAGCATCAAGGTGGACCGTGGCAAATGATATTAATGGGAGTTAATTGGGGCAGAAACTGGCAGATGCAAGAAGGTATGAGGACAAAACACCTCCTCCTGTCTCTCTCCACCCCCCCGCCCTGATGCCTTCTGCTCCACAGAGG
>CAFUXE010000943.1:586315-596936 GCA_903364295.1 Serranus cabrilla
GTGTGTGTGTGAGCTGGGAGATAAGGCAGCATGATTTGCAACACAAATCCCGCCGTATAACCCCCATCCTCATTAACACCTCTTGTATTAGGTCCACTGATTCACAGGGTTTGTCTGCGATCGACCGCTGGCGCAGCAGATTGATGCGCTGCTCTGAAGACGCCGCGCTTGTTTCAGTGACTCACATGTTGCATGATGCACAAAATAAATAAAAAAGAGGGAATATGCATAAATACACAGTGAAATTAAACTAGAACAGCAGTTTCCTCACACTCGATGTAGATATTTAAGTAAAAGTACTAATACCACACTGTGAAATTACTCAACTACAAGTAAAAGTCCTGCATTCAAAACTTCAGTAAAAGTAGAAAAGTACCAGCATCAAAATGTACTTAAAGTATCAAAAGTAAAAGTACTCTTTATATGATAATAAATAGAGTCCACAGGCTGTAGTCAGCAGGAAACACCAAAAACTGTGCATGAATAAAAAAGTTTAGTTGTCTTAACTGTTAATGGTTCAACTTCTTAATTTATACATTATATATTATTCTCGTCTAACAACTGTTTAAAAACCCTCTCCACACCAGCAGGAATACAAATCTGATAAGAAAAGGGTCTAGAGATAACAAAGCATCCGACTCTTGTTTCCAAACTGCATTTACATAAGACTGAAGATCCTCAATAGAACAAAACACGATCAATATTTCATGGCTCAATATTGAACAAACCAAAGTACCAACAACACTGGAATCACTGCAGAGATATGAAACACAGAGGACGTGAATATCTTGTTACTAATTCAATTGAGCATCGAGCTAAAGTTCCCCGCTAACGCTGTAATCTGCAGGAGGAGCTGTCCGCTCTCTGCGGTGCTGAAACGTCTGTTTCCAGCTGCTCCTCTCTGCACTACACGGCCTCAACCATTCCCTGTGATTTAGACACCGGCTGGGGTCACTGCGGGCCGCTCTGTATGCACGCCAGCACACGGGCGGAAACAAAAGACTTTCCACCTCTGACAACAGCCATGTTTCTGTTGTCAGAGTGGATGATATGGAGGGAGAAGGGGAAGGAGAGGTGAGGAAGATAAAGCACCGGCTGCGGATGAAGAGACAAGCGAGAATAAAGACAGGAAATGAGGAAAACATAGAGGAGAGAGGTGCTTGATCTGTGCAGCTAGGGCTTTAAATAACACAAGTGGCTGCTTGGTGTTTGCTTGTTAAGAGACAGAGATTATTATGAATCATTAAGACACAATCTGAAAGTTATTAATATTGCAGGGGACGTGTGTTATTCACGTGTGGTTTTCAGGTGGGGATTGGAAACGAAGGCTGCAGGGATGCAGCAGGAACAAGGGTTACAAGATTGGAATCCCAATGCACCTCATTTGAAACATGAAGGGAATGAAAGTGGCTGTTTAAAAATGCAGCGCCAGACAGACCACGCTCCCCCATCAGATCAGAGAATGGCACACAGACAGAGAAACCACACTTCAAAGACGGGAAAGCAGGCTGACTTTCAAGTCAAGTTGGGGCAAAAACCCCTCCCCAAAAAAAACTACAGCTAATCCACTCTTTATGTTACTCCCCGGGGCGACCTCGGCCATTAGGCTGTCCTCATTCAATTTATTGAAAAGCTAAATAAAATTTAACTCTGTGTCAAAGACAAGCTAGTTTGGGGATGGACCCCGGTGGAGAGAGTGCCGTAAAATTGATTGAGGATCAAATTTACAATCTAATCATCTCTGAGCGGAGAGGGAGGAAGCTCAGGACTGAAGAGCGCGCAGGCCAAACACCAGAGTTATTATATTATTAGTGCTTTATCATTTATCAAAGGAAAACAGCTGACCTTGGTTCAAGGATGTGCACACCTTTATTTAAACCTCATGTAACAGTAGAAACTCAGCACAGGCTAAGGACCGCCCAGCATTCTTATGCCCCGTTAAGGTTGCAAAGCTTTTTGGGTTTTTTTCAGTTTACGATCATAACAACAAGATATTTCACTTTAAAGTGATTTAGTCTATGCTAAAACATTTATGCAATTTTCTAGTATGACCAAAACTGAAACAAATAGTACAATTTTTGTACTATTTCCGGTTAAAAATTGCAGTCTGCAAACACTAGACACTAAATATCCCACAATGCAGTCTGTTGGTGACGATAATGTTCATTACAGACGATGAGGAATCAAAGCTTAAAATCTTAATTCAACGTTAGATTTGTTTAGTTTTTGTTGTGTTTTTCTGTTTGACTTTGCTTCTTGTCTTATTTCTTCATCTGTATGTGGGAAATTCTGATGTTTCCTTTTGATACTAGGTACGTTCTTCTTCTGACAGTTTTGCAACAGTTAAACTAATTTATGACATGTGACCTCTCATGGGAAAAGCAGTGTGTGGTTGAGTTTATTTATTCTTTTGGTTCAGATCTCTATAAGCTGTTGTTGGTTGTTGGTTGAATGCTGTGTTTACAAACAGAAAGCCACATAGCATGCATCCTGCATAGTGTGTCTTTAATGTAATGAAAATGGCTCAAGGCCTCTTAAGGTGATAATGTGAGAATGCTTGTTTTGGGAGTATTATAAGGTATCATAAGGTACCTCCAGTGGCCTTTTTTAAACCCCTCCGGCAAAGCAGTGCCGCAGAAACAAAGCCTTCTTATTTTAGTGATAATCTGCATAAAAGTTATTCTGATAATCCTCCCGGGCGGAGGTATTGTTTTCCTGCTTCTGATGCCTTCTCTCTTGCGTGCGGCCCCCCCGCCGCCGTACAGTACACAGGAGACGACTTCAGAAGTTGCATCCAAACAGTCGACGCCGCCTCAGATTTGGTGCCTGTCTCGTTTGAAGTCGGTCCTAGTTGGAACAGAGTTTTCAAACAAGCTTCTAATCAAAGCATCCTCTGATTCCTTCTCAGCACAGAACATGTTCGGGAGTGGGAGGTCGCTCCCCCACGCCGACGATCCAATCGGCTGGCTGGTTGAGGGAGATGCTGCATTGCCATGGTGACGGGCTGCCGACTGATATGTGGATTTGTATGGATGAGTGTCAGGACTGCACCGACACCTCGGAGCCGGGTGTGAATGTGACACAAAAGGCCGAGCTTGTTTACTCCCTCCCGTCTCCTCTGATGAGTAAAGCCGCCATATGTCCGTATGAGCAACAAGGCGACTCAGCCCTCAGACACTCATTACACTAATCTGAAGCAGCTTTTGTTCTCCACAAGAACAGCAGTACGGAGGACAGAAGCTGCCAGTAAAAATAAATAAATACATGAAAATAATATAATAATAATATGTATTAAATAAATAGTAATAAATACTTTTAAAATTAATAAATACATTTAAAAATAAAAAAATAAAATAAAAAAATTAATACATATATTTTAGAATTAATACAAAAAATCAACTAATATAAAACAACAATAATAAAAACAATAATAACAAATAAAAAAGTACCAAAATAAATAATGTTTGAAATAGATAAGGGGTGGCTGCAAAGGAAAAGTAATAGAGAAATAAATGAATGCTTTAAAAATAAATTAATTAATTAAATGAAAATTAAATATTAATAATAAATCAATTAATACTGTAAAAAAATATTTGGGGAATAAATAGGGTGTGGATGCATAAGGAAAGTACTAGAGATATACATTAATAAATACATTTAAAATAAAAAAGAACGCCAAATAAAAAAAAAATACTATTTAATAAAAATAACATAATATAAATAACAAATTAAAAAATTATAATGATAATAAATATTCAATAAATAAAATAATAAATGCAAAACTAACCAATTTAAAATTATACAGGAAAATAATTTGAAAAGTAAATAAATAAACAGAAATATCAATTTATAAAATAAGTATTGCCTACCTTCACTATAAGTTTTTTGGTACATTTACTGGTACATTAATTTATTTATTAAATGAGTAATATGTTTATTTTATTTATTTCAGATTTTGGCTGCCTCCGTCCTCCATACAGGCGGACTCCCGCAGACCTATCAGGGAGTGATTTCAAGCAGGTGTCCCCATTAATTATCAGTTCCCGCCTTTGATCCTGACGAGTAAATCTGCCAAACAGGATCCACGTTGCATCCCAGACAGAAGAAACACGAGCTAAGCCTTGTATGCTCGCTGTCAGTAAAGCTAAATCCCTCTACGGTGATAATGTTTGTGAAGCTCAATGTTGTCATGGCTCAGCTTTTGTAAGACGAGGAATAAAACAGATATTTTATTTATTTAAAAGCCCACATGGTCAAATATTATTTACAACATTCGATCCGATGAATGTTGTGTTCCACGTTTGATCAGTGGCTTCGTTTAAGTGCTCTTCTCTTCTCTTCGCTTCCTCAGATGTTGGCGACGGCGTTCTTGAACACAACTTTGGCAGTTCTGAATCTTTAACGGTTGTCCTTATTTTCTCTTCCAAAACCGGCTGCCTTTGAAGTGGAGCCGAGGGGATTGCTCCACTCCGTTTCAGTAACTTCTAATGTGTCTCTGATCTGTGGTGATGGCACAGAGAACATGTTCTCCTCTTTTTCTTTTCTTTCAAGCCTTCCCTCCTCCCTCCTCTCTATCTCACTCTCTTTCTGCAGCACTGGCAACTGATGATGTGAAGGAAAGAGCAAAAAAAAAACTGTCTAACTGAGGAAAATCCACCTGGCACCAGTAGAGAAATGCAAGATGGTAAGAACAATGGAGAGACGTTATCTCACTATTTAACCCTTTCTTAGGACCAAGGGCCGAAACTGACCCAGCACTATAATAAACTAAATTATCTTTTTTCACATTGAAATTAGTTTTAAAGGTTTTATCTTATTTACTGTTGTTTTTTATACACTTTGTGAAGAAGACGTGTATTTTGTAGCCAATTTCCTTGTTGCACCGTATATGACACCATCTAACTATAATGCCAACAAGGTTTGTCATTGTTTCACGTCAGTTTTTCTGAACTGTTACAATGGAAAACCCAAATATTCACACAGCTATTCACACAATATTGGCATCCTGGACATATATTAGACCTTTCTATTTGCTTCTCTCTGAAATTGCTTTTATGTTTTGCCAAGAATGAGATAATACTCATTCAGAGAGTTCAGTAAGTGCATGCTCGCTCCGACAGTTTTATAGAGTAGCTCCTTCCTCACAACTCAAGCCCTGTCTTAACGTAGCACTTAGGTTAGCACTTTGGCCTCACAGCAAGAGGTCGGTTCGAATCCGGCCTGCTGCTCTTCTGTGTGGAGTTTGCATGTTCTCCAGGTCCTCTGGCTTCCTCCCACAGACCAGAAACATGCAGCTTAGGTTTAATTGATGAGTCTAGGATCAGCCCCAGCCCCCCACGAACCGAATTCGGATAAGTCGGTTCAGGATAATGACTGAATGAGTGAATAAAAACGATGCAGTAGGTGGAGATAAGCTCAACCCTGCAGGTGATGCTACGCTTTAAACAACTACATTTCCATGTCAATTTCTAAATGACTTATTTAAACATTTTTTATTGAGAGCGGATGCAGGAGAGAGATCACTGATACGTCTTCAGCTGCCATAAATGTTGTCACTCTTGCATTGATGTGAGAAGAAAAGCCCTCGTCTGGCCACTTGCCATGCAGCTGTGATGCTTCACCGCTCCGGGGATGCTCTCCTGACCTGCAGCTTGTGACCTGAAGGAAAGCGGTCGGCTTTGTAGAGGGTAGGAGGGGGTAGGAGGGGGGTAGGTGGGGGGGCGGCCCAATCGGCTTGAACCTTGTTCTTGACATCCATGCAGGTTGTCATCAGCAACCAGACCGCGTCCCCTCCATCCTTTCGGCAGCTCCTGAAGGGCCCCCGCTGCTCCTGAGCTCCGGCTCACCTTGGCACTCTCTTGAAGAGTGAGAGTGATAGGATGCAGCAGCACGGAGACGGCGTTTCCATGGCAACCGGCAAGCTCGGAGGGAGGAAGAGCATTAATGGGCGGCTGAGGTGGCCGCGAAAAACATCACTGAAACAACACACGTCCCCCTCACACTCACACACACACACACACCCAGTCTCTGATCCGTGACCTTCAGAAAACGGTGACTGTAAACAAACAGAGGAAACTGTTAAAACACTTCACTCAGACCTGAGAGAGCCTCGTACTCCTCCTCAGGTGTAATCGTACGTAAGTCCACTGGGATGCAAACACTCCCACAGCTCACACTTCTCAACTCCCCCTGCTAAGTTTATCAAATAACAACCCTCAGCCGCGCCGCCACACGAGCTCCCGAGCCTTTTGATGTCCTTTTCAAGCTCAAACCCTCATTTGTATTCTACTTCTGCCCTCAGTTTTCACTAAGCTTTCTTTGATTCAGTCCCCCCGCCAATATGTTTTCCAATGTTAACATTGTTAGTCATGTTTTCCACACAGCATGGGGCACCTCCTCATTTGCAATTGTCGATGGATGATCAGTGCAATTAGGCGTCTACCTCGGAGGAAAAGCAGCAGGAGGAGACGCCTCGTGACTCCGATCCATGAACCGATTTCTGCTCAGTTTGTCCCATTCAGAGGTAATTTCAGCAGGTAGACATTTATTACTCAATAACAGCCGTCATGTTTCCCGTCAGTCAGGCACTTAAATCTTCCGAGGCCACAGACAGACGGACCGGGAGGGTAATATATTCTGGATGTCACGTCTGTATGATCGCTAAAAGGCTGCAGTCATCACACAGCTTCCGTGTCCGATATGAGGGTATTGATTGATGAGAGGATGGGATGTTGGGAATGAAATGTCCTGCTGAGAAGCAGATCTAATGGATCGGAGTTTTGTTTTGGCTCTTTGGGGGGAGGAAATGTGGTTGCACTTTAGACCTGCAGAGATGAACAGAATGAGGGATTTGTGGGCCATAAATTGGATATTTAGGAGGCGGAGAAAGCAGATAAGAGATCCAATACTGAGCTGAATAAACAGTTCAGGAAGTACGCTGGATCCATGCAAAGTGCAAAGTTTAACTGTCTTTGTATCAACAAACAACAGACTTGTTTGTTTATTTATAAAAAATATGATTTCAGCACTAAATGTTGAGACTTTCCGCCATTGGTTTCCAATCTAAGTTATTCATTTATATTCTACTAGACAGTCATCCTTATCTGAAATCAAAAAACATATTAAAAAATGTCATAAAAACTGAAAGAAAAGAGGAGGAAAACTCAATGTAGTGCGTCGCAGCAGTGCAGTCTGTGTGGACATCGCTCCGGTGCGAGTTGCAGCAGCTCAGAGAGATGCTGCTCACACAGCTGGTCGAACAGCAGGGATATATCACTGGTAAAAGTGACAAATCACCAAGAACCAACGTATCATAATAAGTAGTAACACCTGTCATTGAGAATCAGTATAAGACAGTGAGAAGTGTGACAAGACATCGACCTAAAAGCGACACATCAGCCACGTTCACTCTCACCATCACTAGTAATATCTACTAAGATGAGAAAGCAGCTTTCCTAAAGTTATGTCCTCCTACTGTCATCCCAAAACAGAGTTCACGGCTGTTTGTCAGAGTTTAAAATTGGACTGCGTGGTGCAACCTTCACAGAAGAGTCTTTTCTATAAATCAAGGAGCATCTGCGCATCAGTCACCCTCACACAATGACAGCCAGGTGTCATAACAGAATCTGATATATGATGAAGACCTGAGCCTGCGCGTCAGTCTCCTCGACACCAGCAGACACCGGCATCACTCATTAGCTCGAAACACTCGCACACGATGAAATGAACATCAGTCAAACGCACATGCACGGACACACACAGGCTTATCCGTGGCAGATAGTTTTCAAATGGGTCAGCGTGTCCTTGTCCTGCTGCCTAACTCAGGAGGAGGAGGATAAATCAACCGGCTGCCTTCTCCATCCCGGCCCAGTGATCAAGAAGATAAACCCCCGATGGGAAATCTATAAAGCCTGCCCCTCCTTTGGGAAACATGTGAAAGCGAGCGGCAGAGGAAGAGACGTATTGACGACAGTTAGAGAGTAGAGTAGAGGACACAGCTGAAAAGTCTAATGGATCAAACGGAGGCTTGATTGAGCTGCTGTCCGCTGGTCATCCTTTTGTTTACAAAAAGACAAAGGAGGCTCAAGCTGTGAGTCATTTTTTTACCCTTTGTAGTTGTATTGCCCTTCCTGTTTATTCAATATTCTTCTTGATTTGTTCAGAGAGCCGACTTCATCAAGAAAATAACCCTCCAGACGAGTTAACAGCCTTTAAACACTGACCTACAACTGTTACCAGCGTTAAAATGTCTGCTTGTTGTGTAGTCGATTTCAGAATTTATATTTCAACAGCAGACTACAAAACTACGTCAGGATCACAAGAGCAACAGGTGCCTCGGTTTAATAAGTGACTGCGTTAACTGGTGAATTTCAGCAAAGGTTGTTTATAGTAATTTACAATAAACGAACTGGATGCACAGTATTATGGGGCCATGCCCTCCAAACAGTTGCATGTTGCTTAGATTCAGGCATAAAACCACTTGTTTTACAGCCAATTCCAAGTGTTAAGAAGTCCACGCTGATTTCTTTCACACTTTACGTCTATTTTTCTTGTGTTTAGTCAAGCATGCATAGAGAACTGTTTAAATCATACAAATATCCTGCTGTGTTTGTGTTTTGACCTTATTAACCCTGTCTACATTCAATGATCAGGGCTCCCGGTCTGTTTGTGTTCCTGTTTCACCACATGTAGATTCCCCTCACTCGATACAGTGGATGGGGAAATAAAATTAACCAATCAGAACATATGAACATGGCTGATTTTTTTTCCAATTGAGCCAACAGACAAAAAGAATATTCTATCCATTCACTAATAGTACACAGATCTGTAATTCAGTCACCATCTTTAGAAGTTAAAGCTCCTGACAAGTTATTGCACTCAACCGTACTTCTGTTATTAAACACTTATGTACGTCATCATTGTTTAGAAACTGTAAAAGGGTGTACACAAAACTGAAATCAAAAGATAAGACAGAGAGAAATAACTTTAAAAAAGCAAGTGGCCCTTTCATAATGCAGTTAGGCTTTTTTACTCCCTTTATCCAAACTTCTTTCCCTCAGATTTCCTGTTTAGAGATGGTGACAGACTAAAAGCTTCCATCTTAGAAACACCAATCAAAGCATCTCGGCTTTCAAATCGAGAAACCGTAGTAGGAGTATTGCAAGGCGCTTTCTCGCTGCCAACATGGAAATAGCCGAAACCAGCCCACAGACATGCTGCTGAATTAAAATGCTTAGATCATTAGCAGCAAGGAAGAGCTCCTCACTCGTGAGCTTTTGTAGTATAATTACTTAACATGGTGTACTCTGTGATGTTTTCACCACACAGTAAACATGCTCATACAAATATGATGTCTTCTTGTTAGTACACCACATCTTCCCCCCTTTTTTTGTGTTTTACTTGTGTGAAGTTGTTTCTCTCTCTTTGCCCTCAGGTCCTAATTAAGTGGAATTGAACTTGCTTCATCTCGTAATTATGAAGCAGGGGAGTGAGCAGCTCGCTCTGGTCCGAGTGTACATACAAACAGACTGAGGAGGAGGGAGCCGGGCAGGATGTTAGTCGGGTGTTTTTGTTCATATTTTTATAGCGTGCAGTTCCAGAAAAGCCACAGATTCATTTGCATGCTTGAGAATCACAGTTTCAGCTGCTATGTGCGGATTAAATGAGGATATTTACTTTGTAAAACCGAAACGTGACTGAATTTCTGAAACCGCAGCAGAGACTCGACACACTCAGAGCCTCATTCATGTCTGAGAGTGTAATGACTTATTCAAAAACAAGCAGTCATGTTTGCATATATAATTTATATCCGAGTGACCCGCTGCAGAGACACAATGACAACAACAGCGGCGTTTAATCCGCGAGGTCGTCAGGAACTGGCTGTGATGTTCAAAATATCTCAACTGTGAGCTCAGATTGAGAAGGCCCGAGGGATCAAGAAGCAACAAAGTCATTCGCCAGTCGATTTGGCGTTCTGTTGGTTTGGGGGTCTCGTTTCTCGCATTCAGCCTGTCACATCTCATCACAGCAAGGCGAGCCTCAAAGCTCAGTCTTGTTTTTAGCTCTGATGGGAAACTTTTCAGAAGTTTCCGGTCATCTGAGGTAATGAGGAGTCGTCGTGAGAAGGTGATTTTTTTTTTTTTTTTTTTAAAGCCACCAGCTGCCTGCAGTGGGGCAGCAGTTTGCAGGATGTTTTTCTGGCATGTAGGGCATCCTGTAAGGATTTCATCATGTTCTCTTATCTTTCAGGGCGACTTAAAAGGCATTTCATCACATTTCGTAACTGCCACCAAACAGGACAATTCATGAAGTTGTATCCACCACTTATGTGGGCACTTAATATTGTTGTTCATAATTTTCTCTCCACTGGAAGGCATCGAACAGGACAATTCATACAGTTTTTCAGCATGTTTTCTCCACTAGAAGGTATTTAAGTGGGCATTTTTTAATTTGTTATCCACTCAAAGGCACTAAACAGGCCAATTCATCATGTTTTCTCCACAAGAAGGCACCCTACAGGACACTTAATTAGGTTTTCTACATTGGAAGGCACTTAAGTGGGCAGTTCATCATGTTTTTCATTATGTTTTCTCCACTGAAAGGCATCAGAGAGGGTACTTCT
>CAFUXE010000943.1:596987-637845 GCA_903364295.1 Serranus cabrilla
GAGGGCATTTCATCATGTTTTTCATTATGTTTTCTCCACTGGAAGGCAACATAGAAGGCACTTCTTCATTTTCTATCCCCTCAAAGGCACCGAACAGGACAATTAATCATGTTTTCTGCACCAGAAGGCACCAAGAGAGCATCTTCTTTAAGTTTTCTCCCTTGGAAGTCACCATACAGGGCAATTCAACATGCTTTTCCAACATGTTTTCTCCACTGGAAGGTGCCAAACAGGGCACCCAAACGCCGCACCAAATAAATGCATCCAAGTCTTCCATAAGGAAAACTCTGCCCGAGAGACACCGGAGCTTATAACTGCAGGTGTCTAAGCTGTAAAGGCCAGGGCTTTATTCACCCCCCCTGCTTCACCTTCCTGGTTACACTAATTACATTACTCCTGGGGAGACGGGATAATCAAATCTTAATGAGGCGTGGAGGACTTAAGTGCTGTTCTTGACATGACAGTCTCTACTAACAGAGGTGCTGAACCTTTGACAGTTTCAAGAGCCTCTGTAGGATGTTTACAGGAAAAGCTTATTGATGAAAACACTGAATGCCAAAAAATCTGCATTTAACTTAAAATAGTGGATTGATGCATCCCTGCAAAAAACAACAACAAAAGAGCAATCACTGTACTTCAAACAAGCTTTAACCCAACACAGAGCTGCATTCATTTATGATATTAGTTACAAAAACGCCAGATATTCTTCTTCAGTGCTCCACTGTTTGGACCTTGAATAATGGAGGCTTTCCCATTCAAATTCTGCAAACTGGTCTGACTGGAAGAAGTTCAGCAATTACTTAATAGGAGGAATCAATCAGGACCAAGTCGCTGTGATTGACTGAGTGGAGTCAGTCCAAAAACTGTCTGGATGGATTTAAATTCAGCCACTCAATCAAAATAACATTTTTACAATGCCCTAATTAAAAAGATACAGTACGTGTGCTTTCATAGTTTTTGTTCATAGTCACATGACTGGAATGGAGTCATGGAGGGCAAAACACCAGCGGCTCCACAGAGCTACGGCACAAGCCTGACGAATTTAAGATCACCTCTCAGAAGGGGAGAAACCTTGATAAAGTGCAGTTCTTTGGCATGCATGCTTATTATCATTAATGTGGATTTTTTTTAAGTAGCTTTCAGGTTAACTAGCTCAGGCTATCTGCTTATCAACCCCATTATAAAAACTTTAACCACAGCTTATCTTAAAGAGGGCACTGCTGGAAACTTCTTGATTGTGTAATGAACGTTTAAACTGGTTCCCCATAAGACTTGGAAATGGAGCCAGAATTTAAGGCTTGCTAATGTGTGAATTAATGTTGGCGGACTTTCACACAGGAGAACAGTTTCTGCTCACGTTTTTTTTTTAACGTAACTTACGTTGTTTAGGTTCACTGTTACGTGCCAGAGGTGTTGTTTGTGTGTGGTTCTGCCCCTCCTCCCCCTCCTTTCTGTTTCTTTCAGGTGTAAACGACCTGATTGGGATCCACCTGTGGAACTGATTTCCACCTGCTGAGCCAATCAGAGGTGGGGTGTGGCAGTTTAAAAGGGCCCACAGTGAGGATCACCGGTGGCTGCCATCTTTCCTTAGTTAAGCTCTGTCGGTAAGACTTGTGTTGTTTTCGTTGGAAAACTTTGACTTTTTATGTGCAACACTTCTGGTGGTGAGGTTGGAACATTAGGTAAGTTGGGTACCCTACATTCGGCAACACGTAGGTACATTTTTTGTTAGACACATTAGGTTTATTGGTTGGTTCCCCCCGTGTAGTTATTTCAAATCTGTTTTTTGAGAAGCCAGTTAGGCCTTCGTTTCCTAATTTTGTTTTGTAGACACCAGAAGTTAGTCAGGCCTTGTTTTGTTTTCTTACTTATAATTATTTGGCATCACCACTTTGTCCCATTCCTCCCACCCAGTTTGTAACATGCACCCTCATCACTACTTAATTTCTGGCATTTAAGTACATTTACTTACATTTGAAACTGTCTTTTATAACTCCTAACCAGGAAGTGTTTTGCCTGAAACCTAGGTCAGTGGTTTTGTAGCCTAAATAAGATGAAGCCTAACATTACAGTTATCCTTACTTTCAATATGGACGGTCAATAATGCTTGTTTATTCATCAACAAAGCAAAGGCGAATTAGCTTCCTAACATCTTGTATCTCTGTGGGCAAACCAGGCACCACTAAAAATTGGAGATAGAAAATGATTGCAATGAAATATGCTGGTTGACCATTGAGGTTTGTGAGAAACTGCTTGATTTTAGTTGTTGGTTGGTCATTGGTGGCCGGCTTCAGTGTCACTGCGCAGTTATTTTTTGCCCTCTAGTTGGGCGTACCCATAGGGCCGTGACATCACCTTAAACTATGAACTGATAAACAATTCACTCCACCATTATGGCAGACGTTGATATGCAGATGAGACTCCACAGCTCTGAAGAAGACGTTAGTTAGTGTTGTTATGGAGCTTCCCATAAGACTTAAAAAGACAGCAGGAAAGAAAAACACAGAGTATTTTGTTCTCCTCTGGGACGAGCTTATGCTCCTTGAGATTATCACTTTCCCCTGCTGGGGGATTTGTCACTGATCCCTCGTGCAGCGGGCAAGCTATTTAGTGACGCTCCCTCAGGGATACATAATACAATGGGATAATACAACAGCAGATTGGGAACATTTTCTTTTTGCAGGAGGGAAAATAACACAACATCGACGGCTGCTGCTCGCATCAGTGATACTCCCACTCAGACTCGCTGAATAAATCTCGTGTCTCATACACACTGTTCAACAACACACCGGGGATGTCAAACTCGGAGCTGCCAATCACTCCTCTTGCCATTCAAGCGCTCTCATTTCCGTCCAAATCTCCTGCTGTTAGCTCTCCTGCTGCTCCATAACTAGCACCTGATTAGGAGTGTTATTAAGCCCTATAACTTCAGCACATCCACATCCTGCCGAGACTCCTGGAAAGACCTCGTTATCTCCCCATCAGCTTCACCACCGGCTCCCTCTGTCTGGCAAATGGACACTATCCCATCAACATCCCACCAATTTAAAGGGCAACACAGCTCTGCAAAATGCCAACGGACTTCCAAAGCTGCGCCGTTTCATTCCCGGACCTCAACGAAACATAAAAGAACCAGGCACATCTCATGAAACGTGTATAAAACCACATTTCTGGCAAACACTGCAGATATCAGGGCGATGAGAGGGACCCATCACTCTTTCGGCTTTTGTGTTGCTTCATGCAAGCAAATGGAGGGTGTAATTAGAGGTTCGACTCTGACAGTTTTTAATAACAGCAGTGCCGAGGAATTTCCCTCAGCAGGCTCCTAACAACACGAACATTAAACCGGCTTCCTCATAGCTGGTTTAATGAAGGGGTAATGGAGCCTGTGACGTCTCTGATGCTTGTCCCCATAAAGCGTCTATCCAGAACGGTGCAATAAAAGTTCCATTTAGTGTTAAATAAGGCATTCAAAACAAATAGAAAGCAATAAGAAAACACAGAGCACATTATTCGGATGATAGAAGGAGTTTGCAAGTGTTTAATCTGCTTCAAAAAAGTCACTGATAGACATCATTTGGGGGAGAATTGTCCCTTACCATCACCATGCTTCACCACGTTCACCAGCTAGTCGTTAACTTAGCAGGACGGAACCTAAACACCTAAAAAAATGTAAATGATACATGAAAGAAAATGCAAATTAGGGACGTTTCCATCGACCGCTTAAGAGCAAATAAACAAAGCTGCATTAACGTACTTTGGTCAGAAGATGGCAGCATAATGTGTTGCTGTATGCTAATCCGTCAGTAAACAGGAGAAGAAGAGATTGTGCAAGAGAGAAAAAACATAAAAGAGGTTAACTGGACAACTTTGGCCACCAACGAGAGAAAAATGCGAAGACGGATAACGTAACCAGCTTCTTCTTCTTCGTCTTTTGGGATTTCTAAAGAGTCGAAACAGCCGATCAGTCGAGTTTAATGTTAAATACATCAGAACTGATTCTGAAAAGCATTTCCATCTGCTGTTTAGAGCATTTGCCATTTTTCAAAAAAGACAGAATCACCTTAAGCGAGCATAAAAACGTTTGAAATTTTATTGAATTTTGGTGTTTCCATCAAGCTTTTCTCATGCAAATCTTCAAAATGTGCAGAGAAATTAGTTAATGGACACACGACTAATGACCTGAAAGACGGTAAATTACTCTGTGGAGCTGCTAAAGGTCAGGTGATAGTTCTATAAACCACACGTTTCCCATCACACATAGTAATTTAGTACTTTTATCGTGCTACAATCTCTGAATATCAGTCAAACTATCTGTCCCCTTGGTGCTATTATATTATATTTTGTTTGTGCATGTACATTTACCCTCCTATCCTTGCTTTTCATTTCTTTGCAGTTTAACCTGATCCACATTTTGTTGAGAATAATCACAGTCCCAGAGCGTTTTGCAGAACGAGTGACTCTGGATGTCATTTTCATCTGTCAGTCCTGACAGTTTCTCTTTCTCCTTCTCCTCCTCGTCTCACATAATCTCCATCTCTCTGCTCATTCCACGTCCTAACTACTCTGCAATCAAAACTGTCAGTCACACTTAAGGCTCTAAATATCTTGCGATTCCCCAATCAGACACACCAACACTCTCGCTTTACCTCGAGAACGGGCTCCAGACGCTCCTGCAGCCCCATCTGTCCATCACGCCTCGGCTAATAAAAGACAAACTCATCGTCACCTCAGGGTGACATGTTACTCACCAACAAGCTGCAGTAAATTAATCTAAATAATGTGAACTAGACAATATATCAGTACTATGTTTTTGCTTATATTTCATTCTCATTATTTATCATATATTCAGTTATCTTATTAGTTTGACGCTGGATCTGTCACTTTATTCCTCTTTGGTTCTGACTGACAAATATTAGATGGATTTTATTACTATTATTATGCCAAAATGAATGGAAGACAATTCAGGAGAATATATCCTACAACTAACAAATGGAAAAGTTAGCAAATTTTTTGATTAAGGACTTTGACGAGTTGACGTCGTGTTACTCAGAAACACGATAGACAAGAAACGTTTTTAAATTAATGTACTGCATATAATTTTTTTGCTCACATGTAATTTATATTATGGTATTAGGTTATAATTATTAGCTGCTGTCACTTTAGTAGTGGCAAAATTAATTTATTAGCATTTACATTGAGTGCTCAAGTCAAATAAAGCAATATTTTAATGGTTTCAGCTAATTAAGGTGTGGGTTTTTAACACCTTGAGCATTATAATACAACACATCTTCTTTTTAATGTCCATTTTGTTTCCATATTAAGACTTAAATGTCCTAAACAGACCAAAGCTAAACATTACCATGTTAGCACTGCCGATGTTAGCACGTTAGCATGCAAAAGTCTGGAAGTCACCACCTAATAACACTAATTAGCTAACTATTTTTTCACAATTAAGAGTTTGTTGTACATTTAATCATAAATAGCAGATGTTGACATGCTAAATGTTAAAATAAGATAGTAAACATGGTAACTGCTAAGCGCTAGCATGTTAGCATTGCCATTCTTAGCATGTGATGTTAGCATTTAGCTTAAGGCAAAGAAGCATGGCTGTAATATTCTGGTTAACACTGTATATATTGTCCATTAAGGTTAATGTGGCACCATTTATTTAAAAGTTTTTCTGTTAAGTACTTTGTAAAAATTCTATATGAATAATATAAAATAGTCCAAGAATATGTGATTATTTTCAAGCTCAGAGTCAAATGTGTATCAGCGTTACAGGTAGGAGTCGTTGTAATCCTCATCAGAGGAAGCACTGCGCTGACTGTTACCTATGAAGTTGTTAGCGCACATTAATGTCACATTCCTCCTCTGTCTGCAGCAGATTTGCGAGCTGCCGACAGGCAGATATGAGGATCTCAAGTCTGGCAGTGTTTGCAGCATCTTGGACACGATGTTCGATCTCACCTCTCCACCAGACGACACACCCCATAAAACACCTCACCCTCCGGGGCGCCTCGTCCACGCCGTGTTTAGATTTATTCTCTCTGGGCGACAGCTCTATTAAGTAGGTCGCTGATCATCTGGGCTGACTTTAAAGGACATATTTCAAGCTTTGTTTTTGTTGTTTTGAGCACCTCATGAATCTATATATTTTTTTCTGTTTAAAGGGGCATTTTTTTACTCAAGTACTATACAATTTTGAGCTTGATGATAAGATTATTTATCTCAGTGTTTTCCTAAATGTTTATGTTATCACAGGTACGTTGAGGCTTTAAGAGTGTTAACTTTAGAAGTCACAGATCCGTCGCTGTCCCTTTAAAATCCTCACCAGCTAAAGGAGGTGATCCACTTTCTTAATCCTCAGACTCTGAATTAGTCTGGTTTGAGATCTGTGAGCTTCTGATGGCTTTTTTATCTTGACGGATTCACTCTGAATGTGTCAACATGTCTCTTTTTTGTCTGTAGCATTTTTTATTTTTGAACCGGTGTAAAAATCACCATCCACACACTGTGACCTCTCTGAGCTAAATATCATCCTATAGGGCAGCCAGCAGGAACTAGCTGAGCTCTTAAATGAAAGAGAGAGGGAGCGAGCAAAGAGGGCAGAGGGTTTCATCTAAAAAACCTTCAGGTGGACACTCAGAATCTTTTTTTCCCCTCGCTAATAGCATCTTCTTCTCCTGTGTGTGTGTTTATCGGCTCATGTGTGGTCATGTTACATCACTGTAAAGCCTCTCAGACTCTTCCGGTCCTTCATTATATGTGTGAGAGGATAAAGAGCCGGCTGATGTCATTAGCTCTCCGCCTTAAACTCAGACCATCTCCGCCACACTGCAAATGTTCTCATTCATGTGGCTTTTTTTTAGGATTGGCTGTGATCAGCAGCCAATTATTGCTAAAAGACTCCCACTTTATGTTTATTTAATGTTCTTTTTTGGGGGGACAAGTAATGTAATGTAAATGTAAAATGTACAAAGATGTTACTGCATTGTTGTGTCCTTTACATTTTAATTGGTCTGTGAAAACCAGGAATGGGGAACAGAAGATCCCAGAACTTGCAAGAAACTTGTATAATGTTGCATTTTATCTTATCAAATTATTTTCACAGTAGACTCTAACTTTAATGGGAAAGGCTTTTGATTGACTGTCCTATTTGACCTTGACGACAAGAAAATGGGATAACAAAAATCTAAAAAGAGACATTTTTTAATGGAAACTATCCCGTTATGAGGCTTTTTAATATAATTGTGTCACCTTAATAATATCAAAGGCTATGCAGTGGGTCCATGTCAGCTGCAGTAGTCCAGATTAAGCCACTATTGTTCGGCAGATATTAAACTTTCTGCTACGTAAATGATTTCTAATGACTAAAGTGATAAATGGATTCCACCATGTAAAATGAAACAAACACAAAATACAACCGTTCTTCAACTAAGCCTAATTGTTTATCCATCAGTGACTTTCCCATTTTAATTGAACGTGTCACTGGAGCGAGGTCGGGCTTCTTGATTTGTTTGAATCTAAAGTTTAAATAGAAATATGGCAGAGATCCATAACAAGCCATAAAAGTAACACTTTGTCTTCAGGATTTGTGGCTTTCTTGATATTCTTCCAAAAATGTTCCTAAAGTGGCAAACCTTCATTAATTATGTAAAGACTATAGGCTATAAACATCCTCTTAACTCTTTGCTACTATGACAAGGTTATACCTAATGTGAAATATCACACGGTCCCCATATTAAGCAGCTTTGGTTATTATTTATTAATTACAATGTCAGATTGTTTGTGTGTATATTTAATGTAATCTATAAACTGTGTTTATATGCTGACTAAAAAAGAAAAGAAAAGAAAAGAAAGAATAAAATTACCATTGAAAACCAAAGTGTAACAAGGTTCTAAACCTATTGGTGACCTTGGAAACGGTGGTTTAAAATAACGTCCTCTCAAGGTCCATTAGAAGCTGGTTTCTGGAGCTTTGATGTTTGTCAGCAGATGGATTTTTCTGAGCACTTTAGGATTTAGGAGCACTGAGGATTTCTCTGTCTTGATATTGCAACTGTTTTCTCAGCTGCTTCTCAGTTTTGAGCCAGTATGGATTCAATTGTATTACTTGTGCTTTGCTCAAACAACATATGCAAAAAAATACAGGCTGGTATGTGAATAAAGGCTAGTGTAGAGTAATAAGTAGAACACGAGTAAAAATCTAAAAGTGATACCGGCTACAAATTCAGAGATGAATATTTAAATACTAAAGTGTATATTGGCCCATTGAGGCGGCTGTGCAGTATATAAACTGTAAAATGTCACAGTTGTAAGGCAAACCGTGCTGTAATATTTTGCACCTCCTCAAGGTGCAAATATGCAAATGTACAGACTGCAGAGCGCTGCACAAAGGCTTCAGAGGACACGACAGGAAGTCTCAGAGAAGAATGGAAATTTGAACATTAACAATTCCTCAACGCTCCCGGACAATCTGCTGGATGGAGCTTGAGGTGGGATAGTTTTCTCAATAGCTTTTTCCGAGATCTGCATGAACCCTATTATCACGTCAGCTTGATGGTTTGAAAACTGTTGAAAACTGTAGGACCTCCACATTACAGAAGCTTTTTCAATGTTCTTATTTATAGTCGAATTTCTTTATAAATACTAGATAAGCACTCTGAGAGCGCAGACCTCCGCCAAGGCAATAGGGTCAGTTACACATTGAAATATTTCATCCACTAGATGGCGGCAGTTAGTGAAGGCAATATGGTCACTGACGCAATAATATAAATTCACAATATAAATTCCAGTTGGTGTTCCGGATCACAGATCACCACCAAAATCTAATCACCTGTTCCTTGTCTCAATACAATATCATAATAAGAGGACTATTAAGGATTAAAGATGGCTTCTTGTTGGATTATAACATTAACAGAAACAACAGAAGCAGCGTTTCAACATGAAGACTTTGAGACAGGATCAGTTCTTTATCTCCTCTGCAGACACGGTGTGATAGTGTCTCCGGTATCTTTCCCTCTCTGTTCTAACAAACATTGTGACGGTGATAAGCGTCCTGGTTCCACTTGACATCTTTCTTTAGAGGTGTAAAATTGAATACTGCACGATGCACCGAGCGTTCATATAATGATATCAGTCAGCGAGATGCTTTTATCAGACTGTGTTATCAACCGGAGCTTTTTGTGTTCTCTGTCACTCTCACAACGTGACGAGAACACGCTGCTTTGGATCAATACACCTCCAGCAACCAAATAGACTTCTTAGTTTTGGCTCCAAACGCGAGATCACTTACTACTTAGTGCACAGGAAGCTGCTGGTCAGACAACCAGGAATCTGAGCCACTTCTGGATTTCTTTGGAATTAATCAGGCAGCTGCAACACCGACCTGTTTTTAATATCAGCTAACTAACTGATGCTAACTAATGGATTTATTATTGGCAAATAAATCACTCATTTATATCTTTATATATATAAATAATAAGCCATTAATAATCTCATAGGTCATTAGGTTGTGAAAAATCCATTTGGCGTCCTCTAGAGAGCTTTTTTCTCTCTTTTAATTCATCTGGAAAAAAACAAATCTGTAAGTGAAAAAAATTAACATTATTGACTTATTGGTGCAGGTTGTTCTAATTCAAGGTTTGGACTTAATCTTAGTAATGAAAAGACATTTTATTTTTAAGGTTTTAAATTTTACACTATTACGCCCAATATTTTCGTCTATGTGGTGACCTCTAGTGGCCAACATAATTATGACGGGAGCGAAGGAGGAAGTGAAGTTTGTAAAGCACTGTATGACGTTTATAATTTGTGGCATCCTCTAGTGGCTGTAGTTAGGAAACAAAGCATAGAGGACAAAAAGGTCCACTCAGGAGGAGCAAGAGGGGCAGTGGATGTATGAAACAAACTTAAACGCTAGAGATCATAATTCATGTCCCATGTGAAAACTAAAGTAAACAGTGTTATTCAGAGTATCGTAACCTAACTTCCATGCATCACATTTTTGTGTCACCAACGTGACGACTTAACTTCCTGGAGTAACCTGAATTTATTTCACTTTTTTAACATCTTTCATATATGTTACATGCTAGAGGTGTTGTTTGTGTGTGGTTCTGCCCCTCCTCCCCCTCCTTTCTGTTTCTTTCAGGTGTAAACGACCTGATTGGGATCCACCTGTGGAACTGATTTCCACCTGCTGAGCCAATCAGAGGTGGTGTGTGGCAGTTTAAAAGGGCCCACAGTGAGGATCACCGGTGGCTGCCATCTTTCCTTTGTTAAGCTCTGTCTGTTGTTTTCGTTGGAAAACTTTGACTTTTTATGTGCAACACTTCTGGTGGTGGTGAGGTTGGACGTTAGGTAAGTTGGATACCCTACATTCTGCAACAGGTAGGTACATTTTTGTTAGACACATTAGGTTTATTGGTTGGTGCCCCCCGTGTAGTTATTTCATATCTGTTTTAAGAGAAGCCAGTTAGGCCTTTATTTCCTGATTTTGTTTTGTAGACACCAGAAGTTAGTCAGGGCTTGTTTTGTTTTCTTACTTTCAATTATTTGGCATCACCACTTTGTCCCATTCCTCCCACCTTGTTTTTGTGAAGCCTTGTGGTATATATTTTTTGGAGCACTGTCAAAGTAAACTCCAAATTACTTTTCACAGGACAATGACTCCGGCATTTCTTTGATAGTTGTGTTGCCATCCTCATTTTTAAAGAGGGGACGTAACAATATATTTAACCATAGCAGCGTTTCATTACACTTGTTTGCAAAATAAAAGCAATATTTCAGAAGTTTCGATAAAATACAATTAAGCCTTGTGTCCGGTTTTGTTACACTTTCTGCAGTTTTTGTCCTTAAACCTGCATACATTTGGATCATGAGATGTTTTGCCTAATCTGTAACACTTGAGTTCTTGGTTGCAATACTGGGAAGAGGGTTGATGCAAACTATGATCTTTTTTTCTAAACGTAACCAAGTCGTTATTTACTCTGAACCTAACCAAGAAGTTCACTTCAACATATTTAAAACTGCAGCTCTTTCACACACAAGTGTTCATTCACCATTTAAATGCTCGTTGTTATAGATTTCTCTCTCTGAGGGGTGAAACAGTCTTTTAAAAGACTTAATTTGAGGTTTTGATGAATAAATCTTTAGTCGGTATTCAACAAGACTGAGATCTATGTGACTCACATCATTTTCTTGCTTTGTTAGTTTGTAGATGACTCTAATCATTGTGTCTGATTTTAAACAATAATGAGGTTTCATCCCTGGTGGACTGCAGCGCTGCCAACAACTCTGAGTTTAATATTTCCAGAGTAAACTGAGCAGCAGTGGGTGGACTTCCATAAGAGCCGTAGTGGCCATCAACCTTCATGAGTGGTCGGTGCAGAGCTGTTGGTTTTCATGCAGGAAAACAAAGGCGAGAAACAGAAGAGAGAGAAGAGAAAGTTGTGTCTCTGTTTGGGCCGTACGCCAGCTCTGTCTGCCAACTCCTGAGCAAAGTTATGCAAAAGATTTGTGCAAACTATAAAACAGACCATAAAACCAGGCTGTGTTTCTTTTCTCACATCTGCAAAGAAGCAAAGAAACGGCAACATCATTACAGCGACCATCATTATTCTTAGCTATATTCCTAAAAAAGCTCTTTATCGAGCAGAAGGCAGAGCTCATCAAACATTCAGGACTTCCCATCGCTGGAGAGGAGCGCTGCCTCTGAGCTGCATGTGCTGCCTTTGATAGCACATCACAGCCTCATGCCACCTGAAATGACATCTGACAGGGAGGATTTTTTCACAATCACGTCAGGATTTCAGGCTGCTTAGGGAGAGAAATCGCCTCGATATTGGCTCTTTAAGTCGCCCAGAAAACCTTTTAAATGGCAGATTTCACAGCAGCCTTAACGAGAATGAGAGACGATATGAGATTCTGAATGGATCTGTGAGAAAAAGAAAAAGACTCTGATGATCAGAAAAGTAGATTTCTACTTGAGTAAAAGTCCCAAAACATTGCTGGTACTGAAAGTATTAAAGTAAAAGTACTTTTAAGAGGAAATGAATTGAAACCAAGAAGGTTTTATGTTAATAAAGGTTATGTTTTATGTCACATTTCTCGCCTTGCTGGCTTGGCAGATTCATAATGGTCCCGCTTCCAACAGTCCCACTAATTTTACGCCTCAATGTGAACTTTTGCAGTATGACACGAGTGGTCAGTGAACCGTTTTGCCCCTTTACGGTCTCTGGTGCTGTTAAACACCTATTCAATAGCGTGATAACGCCTCAATAGGACGGGCAAACAGACAATTCACCTCCATGGGAAATCCAAAACCCACCAGAGATGAACATCTGATTCATGTCTTCTCCTGAATGTGTTATGAGCTGTCACATCTGCTCCCCTGACACGGTGGGAAAATCGGAGAAAGTCAACATGTGACTCACAGGAATAAAAAGCAGCTTTGATCTGTGACAAAAAAAACCCTGCAAAGTGCCAGGATGTGCCACTCATTAGGAGCTCATCGATGTGCTCCCGCTCCAAGATCAACCAACTCACAGCTGCTGGTATCAACACACTCTGGATACTTTAGTGACAATGCTTATTTTTTGCAGCCTCACAGCTGGTCAATGGCTCCACTAACCTCCATCTCTAATCAATGGCTTGTGCGACGAGGGATTAGATTTCAGCCTGCGGTTGATATTTATTGCTAAAACGGGTAATTAGCGGACTTTTGGGACACATGTTCACCCCGAATCAGAAGGAAAACAGAAGTGCAGTCTCTATGAATGTGATTATTATCGGTTGTGAAATTTAATTCCCATTTGAGAACAAGCTGTGTTTTACAAGCAGACATCCATGAAGATTCGCAGCATGATGCTTTGGAATTATTCATACACACAAATTAGATTTATATGAGGATTATGAACCATGCACCGTGCTCTAAAAGTCATTATTTGTCGTATGTCTCTCTGCGGGGGTGTAAAGTGGTGCGATGGCCCTTATTTTCTCACAGAAACAACATAAAATCTTTCATTTTTGGTTTAAATTACAAATTATTTAAACACTTGTGCTGTTGTGTCTAACAGTGAGTGTTGAATCAAGGTCATTTGAATGACAGGCAGGCTGATAACTGTTTTCTCCTATTATTATTCCATTTAAAGCCGTTGACTTCTAGAGCAGCAACTAATGATTATTTTAATAACCAATTAATCTGCGGCTTATTTTCTCCATCATTGATTGGTCTACAAATGTCAGAAAATACTTTAAAATATCCTTCAGAGTCCAAGGTGAGGGCTTTAAATGTCTTATTTTGTCAGTTTAAAACCAAATAATTTTAATTTTTAGTTTAATATGATATAAAACAGAGAAAAGCAGAACATCTCAAAATTTGAGAGGCTGAAAACAGCATTTTCTACCAATTTTGCATTAGAATGTTACTTAACGATTAATCAATTATGAAAATAGTTAATTATTATAGTCCATTATTTTTCTGATTGCCTTATTGATTTAGTCGACTGATCATGGCAGCTCTATTAACCTCGTACCATTTGTTGTTTATCACTTATATAAATGATCTTCGCTGAGCTTTTCCTAATTCAAATATGCGTTTCTTTGCAGATGACACAACAAAACAAATACATAAAAGAATTCAGCCACGAAACTTACTGAAACTGAAATGTAATGAAGTGGTGAAGAGCCATTAAAAGGACTGATAACAACCTACTAGAAAGCCCGCCCTGACAATTTCATTAGTCCAAGGAGATCTGTACCGAGCAGCGCCACAACGGAGAAGTGCCAGACCGAACTTCCTGCAGAAAAATTTTGTAGGCGGGGCTTAAGTTTGGCTGCACCCAGGCTACCAAAAACCTCCAAAATAATCAGAACCAAGCTGCCCTCCATCCCAGACTCGTACCCGTCCAGATACTCAGGAAACAGGCACGTAACATTTCCGCAGACCCCTATCAGCCCGGACATAAAACGCTTTCATCCAGGCAAAGCAGGTCGTGTTTTCCCTCCTTCTGAGGGTCTCATGCACCTATATTTTTTAAAAGCAGTGTTCCTGTTGCTTTGTCAGGATCCAGTCTACCAAAAAAAAAAAACATTTTTAAAGATGCCATTTGTTTTTATTTTTCCTTTGCGTACTGAAATAGTTGGCTGAGATATGAAAGCTGAGCTGCACCAGTTATTTGAAAATAAACTTTTGGAATGAAATCAAGATCTTCTGTCTGCTTCAGAGAGGAAATCTGAATAAAAATAATGAAATGCAGACGCATACTCACTCACTCAGTCACACACTACATGCCCCTGCTCCTTTGATTTTCTGTTCTTATTTCCTTTTACATGTTTTTCTGTTGTTATTATTTCATGTGCACGGAAGGTTTGAAGGTGTTATAGAAACCCTTTTTGTTCTCATTAAGAGAAAAATACTAATTTGCATATTTTTGATTTATGCTCCCGGTTGAAAGGCATGTACAATGCGAAACACAGAAAACAGAGGACTTACCTGTTTCTAGGGTGTCGAGAGTTTTTTAAGAGTCATATTAACACATTTTTGCTGATATGAAACAAATAAGAGTGTGCTTTGGAATAAATTGCATCACAGGGATTTAATCTCTGAATATTAGAGCTTTGGGATGAAAACATACATTTTTGTTCACACAAATTGAAGGGAATTATTCATAGATATCTCTGTCTGGTTCTGCATCTCTGTTAAACCTCAGAGACCCCTTCTGACCTGCAGGTATCAGCAAATAATCCCCCCAAAAACATGTTTGTATCTTTTCATTATTTAACTCTTCATGCATCAGCACACAGAGTGTTTTTCACTGTTTCAGTCTGAGGTCTTACGCTCCCTCAAGGCTGTTGTCACTCCACCTACACTTCAGACAGTTACATAATGTTTTATCAAGGCTCTAGTAACCACACAAACGCTCTGAAATGGACAAAATCTGCAAAAAATGTGGCTCTGTAGACAAACTGTTGGATACCTCAAGCTGAAAATGCTAAAGTGGAACATATATGTAAAAGCTATGTGGGTTTTTTTTACAATCTAAGCATGAAAATGAAGGTTAAACCTGTGATTCTGCATAATTTGAATAAATCATATTATCATGGCATTAAAATCTAAATGATCTGAGGTCTGTTGAGGCCATCTGTCGGAGTCTATGACCTGAAAAATCAGGAGAACATCTGGATTTTCAGGTAAAAAGCTATGTGCACTTTGACCCATTTTTACCAATCTGATTAGAGTAAAACCAGCACAACTCTGGACCTCAACATCTGGATGTTTAGGCTCAGTCTGCGCACATCTTGAGCTGTGTGTATACCAAAATATGTGAGTTTGGGAGATGAGGATGAAACCTGTTATTTTTGGACAATTTCCAATAAATGATATGATTGTGGTACGAAACCCTTACTCATTTGATCTCTGTTAAAGCATCTGTTGGAGTCTAACACCTGAAAATGCTGGAGAACATCTGGATTTTTAGGAAAAAGCTTTGTGCATTTTCATCCTGGTCAAATAACAATCTCCAGTAAATTATAGGATTGTGGAATCTGAGCTCGGGGTAATTAAACACAGATCTCAAATTAGTATCTTTTGAATCTATGACCTGGAAAAGCATGCAGGGAAACATCTGGATTTTCAGGTGCAGACTGTGTGCTTGTTGAGCTGTTGATGAGGGTGAAACATGTCATATTCTTGGACAATTTCCAGTAAATTATATGATTGTGGAAGTAAACCCTCAGAGCAGATCTTAAGAGAGAATCTATTGGAGTCCCGAAAAAGCAGCAAAACATCTGGATTTTTAGGCGCCGACTTCGAGTTGGGGAGGCGATGAAAATGTTATGCTTGGAAATTGTCCAATCATTTTTTAAATTTTTGGAATCAACCTTATTTTCTCAAGCTCTGAGTAATCTGAACAGAGCTCAAATCAGCATCTAAGGGAGCCCATGACTGAGAAGTATATGTTGGGGTCTGTTACCTAAAAAGCAGCAAAACATCTGGATTTTCAGGTGCAGACGGTGTGCATATTGAGCTGTTTGTATATCAGACTTTGTGAGTTGGAGGACTGAGAGTGATACATGTGCCTTTTTGGGCAATTTGCATTAAATTGTAATAAATTGTATTATTTTGGAATGACTCTTAGAATGAGCATGCCTATCTGTTGCAATCTATGACCTGAAAAAGCAGCCGAACATCTGGCTGCCCATGTGTGCATGTTGCGCTATTTTTATACCAAACTTTATGAGGCGTGGAGATGCGGAAGAAACCTCTTCTCCTTACTAACATGAACTCCCCTGGACTCTCTGACACACTGAACTGTTTGGTGAACCCGGAGCAGAGCCTCCTACCTGCAGCCAGCTGCATCCAGCCGCAGATCTTATACACGGTGCCGGTGCTGCAGAAGAAGAAGAGCGCGAAGCAGCCGATGCAGGTGAGCACCAGCACCATGGACATGCCGATGAAGAAGGAGGCGGCCTTGAACGCACCGGAGGGGATTGTGCTGAACTCGGTGAAGCTGCCCTGGCAGGTCAAGTCCCGGGACAACCCGTTTCCGATGCAGTAGTGGAACAGACCGAAGTAGCCCGCCTGCGGGGTGTCCATGCCGTCTCCGATCCAGTACGGCTGGATGAAGCACACCACGTTGACGATGGCGAAGAGGATGGTGAAGATGGCCCAGAGGACGCCGATGGCGCGGGAGTTCCGCACGTAGTTGGTTTGGTAGATTTTGGCAGCCTCGGAGGCGGGGAGCATGGTGGTGGTCGTGCTGGGGGCCCCGGGGATCATCCTCCGGTCTGTGTGAAGGAGGGTCTGCTCGGTCCTCTGGATCAACGTCCTCGGCAAACTAAAACATCTGCAGCATCTGATCCAAAAACAGGGAAAAATCACAGTGTTGTGCACAACTTGTCGCTGTTTTCGGGTGTTATTTTCTCTGACTTTATTCAGTCACAGCTGTTCCCTCAGCATCACTGCACTCTGGTATCCATGGCGAGCTCGGATTTTGTTTTCTGCTGCTGGTTTTCATTCATCACTCTGCAAAAAAAACCAAGCGCTCCGAGAGAAAAAACAAGCTTCATGAATCCATCCTTGGTTTATCCTAAATCTGTCCTCATATTTGTTTAAAAATGTCGCGTCCAAAGCCTCAGACTGTTATTCCGATAAACAGGCTCAGCTGTGTGGTTCACTGTGAGGGAGAAATGGTCCGTCTGTGCTCGACGCCGACAGACCAACAGCCGCAGCTGAGCTCCTATTGAATTAGAGTAGGAGGACAGCCTCGGATATCTCAGGTCCAGCCCACATCCCCTAATCCCAGGCTGACGTATCATTCCGGTAACACGCGCGAAATCTTAAACACACACGATTTGATAATAAAAAAGCAGTAACAGTGAAGCTAATAGTCTTACATTTGATGCTCATGTAATCTCACTGTAACAGCTGCGTGATAATAATAACAGAGGGGGTTGGACAAATGCAACAATAATTAATGTGCACAGATGCACCTAATCAACAACAATAATAATAATAACAGTAAAAATAGTTTAAAAAAAATAAAAATGTCTGCTATGCCAGATTTTTAATTACATTAGTGAAACAAAAATCATAATTCCCAACAGATGTAGCCGCCCAGTTTTCATGAAATTATAAGATAATAACATATGTTACTATGTAAGAAAAAGTGAATTGTACAATAATGATATGCCTATTGAATTAGCACAGCATGTAGGCTCACTTACAATTTCTGCACCATTTTTCCCAGTACTGCTTACTGTAGGCTTATGTATCTAATGTATTCACAGCCTGTGCTGCTTATTCCACATTCTATTTATTCTATATTTTATAAAGATAAGATAAACCTTTCTTATGCCCCTGGGGAAATCCAGGTCTTAGCAGAAACACAGAAGCAAAAGTGGCAGTCAGGGGCATACCAGGTAAATCAGAATAAGAATAAAACAAGAATGATAACAAACGGGAGACAAATACTGGGACATGAGATAAATAAAAAGATATAAATAGGTAAGACTGAGTTGCGTGCCCTGGATGTATGCACTGGAATCACTAAATGTGTGAATGAGTGAGCATACAATCAAATGAATATAATGTTTATGTTTTTACAGTCTTTGTTTGTAAAGCACTTTTATTTGTCTTGTTGCTGAAATGTGCTTTATAAATAAACTTGCCTACTCTATATTTTTTCGTCACTTTTAATTAGATGCTAAATTACATTTAGTTGTCAATAAAGTTAGATCAAATTTTATATTTTCATAAATACGAGTTTTTAGAGCCAAAAACTACATTACCCATGATTCCATGTGTGCGCTCTGATTGGCTGATCACCGAGGCAGTCATTTGACGCTATCTGACGGCGCGCGCGAAACTACAGTGAGTGTCCTCGACTGTTTGCTTGTATTTTCAACTTTTAACTTAGTTTTTCTCCTCATTTTAAGTTCGTTAACCATATTATTTTCAGGTATGGGTATTTCCACAGTGTTATGTCGTGTTCTTAGTGAATAATTTCCTATAATAGTTCTCGTTTTTGTCGCATTTTGGCTAAAAACCGTCGCGAGTGTGCTGTAACTGACATAACGTTAGATAGATAGATAGATTACTTTATTCATCCCCGAAGGAAAATTTGAAATTAGGTTAAGATGGCTAACGTTAAAAGCCGTTAACCTGGTTGTTTGTAGCTTCTTGTCACTGACTTCCTCACTATTTGTTGTTGTTGTTAGCACGAATAGCACGATGTCAGCGCTGTTAGATCACCCGGGATATGAGGAGGAGAGGCTGCAGAGGGTGGCCGAGCAGCTGCCCTGCAGAGAGGTGCAGGCTGGGATGCTGCTGTCGCTCATGGGGCAGGTATGTTGACTTTATATGTATAGCACGTTTTATACATAAGTTACACACACTGTAGCTCTTTGGATTTGTTACTTGAGTTAAATGTTTGTATGATAATATGAGTAGTAGTGATAGTTTTTGCATATAGATGCTAAACTGAGCTCCAGATGCAATAGCCTGGAGAGAAGAAGTGTGATTTTTCTGCCAGCACAGGAGGCTTTATCTCGTGTTTTGGCTTCATCATTGGGGATACATGCATGGAATATATATATAAATAATAATTGTGATCAAATATAAAAACTTGTAATGTAATACACACACTGCTTAGTGTAATACAACAAAATGACTGTTCAAGTTACATTTAAAATCTTTCTAGAACATTTATTTCAGCTTGCAAAAATGATATTTAATATATATTGATCATAATGAAATGTTACAATTATATTGCCCAATAATGTATTTAATTTTGATCTTGCAGCCACACCAGTACAGCTTCCCCTCAGTCTTCATCTATGGTCATCGGGCGTCAGGGAAGAGTCATGTGGTGCAGCTTTTGTTGAAGGAACTTGAGGTAAGAGACATTTGCTGTTAGTTCACACAACAATGGGGCTGAATGGTGTTTGTTTGTGCGTATGTAGTGTTTATTCTGAACTGTTATCTCTTCCTACGCTGCAGACAGTCAACAAAAGATTGTACAGCACAAACTGTTTATCAGGTTTGCGTCAGTTTGACGCCATAACTAATAAAACCTTCTGTAAACCTTACATAAATGTTTGAACTTAATTCATCCTAAGCCTCCTTCACACCGCTGGAAGAGTGCTCAGTCCTTGAAAACATCAAGTTTTATTGAAAGTACCGAAATGTTCTGTTCTCTTTGCTTTGTGTGCGTAGGTTTATGTTTCCCCCTCTTTGATTTAAAATTTATGAACCGAATCACTTAAAAGAAAACCCACACTTTAAGCTTTTACCCTCAGGGAGACGCAACAGACAAGCAACAGAAACCAAAATGTGCATAGCAAGTCTTTCTTGCCAGCTACAATTAGAATGCTGAATGCTGCTTATGACTTCACAAACACGCCGTTTGTCCTCATCAATTTTCATGTATTGGTTTTATTGTTATTAGAGCAGTCTGTTCAGAGCGGCCCAGTTACTTGGCCTCTGGTATTTCTCCAGAACTGCTCATCCAAACAACTTCACACTCAACACTGCACTTCGTTTGGTCCTGATAAATTCACCTCCCATGATGTGAATTCATCCCTCAGTGATGCTCGAGTATGCATCATGCAAATAGAAAGCTATTTGAGACCAGGATATTTCCAGGAACAAAAGCATTGATTCAGAAAGTTAATTGGTTGTTAATTAAGTATAAAACATGAGTGTCAAAATTAAATTAAATTAAAAGCTCCTCACAATTTCCCAGACCTCAAAGTGACATCTTTAAAATGTTTGTTTTGACTAACCAACACTTCCAAACGAAAAGATTTCTGTTTACTAAGGACAGCATGATTTTCTTTCTTCTTTTCTTTCTTTTCATTTAAGAAGGTAGAACAAGCAAATGTTTATGCTTTTTTTTCTTGAAAAATGGCCGAAACAAGCCAGTTATTTGTTTTTCATTCGTGGTATTTTGAGTAATGTATGTTGACTTTTTCTATTCTTCATATTTTCCCTTTAAGTTGCTGTTTTTTTTTGTTTTTTTTTACTAAAGTACTCGTTCCTTAATCTATATCTATATCCTTAATCTTTGTTTGTCCAATACACCAAAGCAAATTCCTAGTATATCAAAACCTTCTTGGTCAATAAAAAAGATTCAGATTCTGGTTTAGATAACATTGTGATTGTTCAGAGGGCACAAAAAGCAAAGCGGAGACCCAACAATGTGAAGACGTGTATTTGCCTCCACAGATATTAAACTGATTGTCTTCCATCTTTCCTCCTCCTCTCTGCAGCTGCCTCACGCCACAGTCAGCTGCGTCGAATGTGTTTCTCTTGCGCTGCTGTTTGAACAAGTGCTGCTGTCCTTCTTTGGCTGCGACGCTGCCTCGCTGCTCCCCCGCAGTCCCTCCCTGTCTGACTTTGTGCGCATCTACAGACAGCAGTGCTCCCAGACTCCTGCCAAGCAGACGCGATACATTGTGAGTGCCGTGCACTTTACGCCCCGACCAGAAAATCACTCCACACTTGGCACGCCGAAATACTATAATCCATGGCCACGTCAGATTATTTATTCTTTGGATGTGTCACTTAAATGTTTGTATTATAATATGATTAGTAGTGATAGCTTATGCAAATAGATGCTAAACAAAGCTCCAGATGCATCAGCCTGGAGAGAATAAATGTAATTTTTTAGCCAGCACAGGAGGTTTAATCTGGTATTTTGGCTTCATCATGTTGATATATCTGAAGGTGAGTTTACAACATATAAAACAGAAATGCACCGTGATAAAACACCCATTCACAACGCCTAGTTTAGGTACTATGGATGTTACAAAATAAGCTCAAATGTTTGTTTTTCAGGTAATAGAAAAAGCCGAGCTACTGAGAGACGCCGATGCCAATCTGCTCCCTGCCCTCCTGCGTCTTCAAGAACTGGTGAGAAAGTGCAGCAAGCTCTTTGTCTTATCTATCAAGTGAGTCTCTTTAATGTGGTTGCACCGCGTGGATGATGAAGAGGGGCTGGAAGAGCTTCTTTTTTTAATGAATGACCTTGTGCTGAGTGCGTGGAGCTCTCTTTATAATGCTGTGAGGAAGGAAGGATGGCAAACACTCACAGCATTTTAATTAAAGACACGGAGAGTAAAAAGACTTATGTGATTGTTTGCTATTTGTTCTCGTGAGAGCAAATTGTTTTTCTGGTGGACTGTGAGTGGTTCGAGAAATCTGTCTTTTCAATGTCATGGCGCTTCAGAGCCAGCACTCAGGAATCTGAAGTGATAATGAGGATGCAGATTTACATGAATGTGAAGGATGACAGAATGATGAACGGTTGTTGAGTCTCTAATATGTATGATTATTAATATTAAGACCTCTCTGTAAAAAGGTTAACATGATGAATTTACTACGGTTACAGTGTATTTTAGAGTGTGTTCTCTTTCTCTAAGTGTGTTACAATATGCTGATATGTATTTACATATTTGGGGAAAAGAGCTGCACTATTATGTTTTCCTGAATTGGTGTAGCCGGCCAAACCTCTTTTTGGAGCAGCTTGTGTTGTTGTGTGTCTCTTGATAATAATTCCAGGGTACTTTAATTTGAGGTACTTGCCAATATCGAGTACTAATCTGTTACCAGCGCTCTCTGTTACCCAAATTTAAGATCCTTAATGAGCCAAACGCATTGGGACCATTTTTATTTAAGGTAGAATGAGCTGTTGATGTAATTGATGGAAGAAACGTAGGATTTTAAAGTGATGACATTGATAAATACATATGAAGTATATAATGTGGACGGGTCACATCACGGACGATCCATGATCTGTAGAGCTGAAAACAGTCGATTCCACAGAAAATGTATCGTCAACCACAGTATTTGGATATTAATTGTTGAACTTATTCATTTTTTAAAGTAAAAATGCAAACCATTTTCTGGTTCAAGCTTAAAGATTTGCTGCTTTTCTCCATTTTCATATCATTTTTAATTGAATAGTTTAGTTTAAGCTATTGTCCCAACAAAGCAGAACAGGCATTTAGTGGCTGATTTGTGGCTGTTTTAAATGATTTATTTTTTATTTTTTAACTAAAAGACCAACATGAGGAAGAGCTGAATACAATCAGTCGATTATTGTTAAATGTACAAGTCCCTGGAGCACAATGTGGTGTTCTGAAGTTGCTTGTTCAGAACAGTTTTCAATTTAAAAATCTTACAAACTGTAAAAAAAAACACCATATAGTCACATTTGAGCAATTGGAACTGGGAAACATTTGGCAGTTTTTGCTCAATAAATGGCTTAAATTCTAAGTTGACTATCAAAATTGTTGCAGATTCATTTTCTGTCAATCCACTTATGTGCTCAGCATGAAATAAAAACACTTTACCAAGATATAAATGTATAAAACACAAATTCAAGGAGGTGGCAGTGTCTGTAGCGATGGAGACGAGTCCACTTATTGAACAAAACCTCAATTTTATGTCATAATTGTATTTTTGTGTCCTTTTCAGGTTGAGGACAACATTACCGTCATCCTGCTCAGTGAAATCGTCTGGGACAAGTTCAGACCAAACACCGGCTGTTTCGAGCCCCTTCTGCTCCATTTCCCCGACTACAGTAAAGGTGTAATTGTACACACACACACACACACACACACATACACTCACACACACACACTATATCAGCCAGTGCCATGAATAAACTCCCACCACGCTGCATAATGATGCCACACACTTGGCGGATGCGGTGTGAGATGTGAAATTTGTACCTGCGATTTTGTTCTAACACTTCAGGCAGCGACCGAGGAGGAATATTGCGTTATAAAACACACCGCTGTATAAATCCAGCACTGTGCGGAGAGAGAATTGTTGTACTTAATATGTGAGAAGAGACGTTTCTTTTTATAAAACCTCTATTTCTGTGTTTTCTGTTCCTTGTATTTGAAGGTGAGCTGCAGCAGATTTTGTCCCAGGACAGACATCCTTCATATTCAGCTGAGTTTTACTCGTCCTACATCAACATCCTGCTGGGAGTGTTTTACTCGGTCTGTCGGGACCTCAGAGAGCTGCGCCACCTGGTCAGACACACACACACACACACACACACACACTCTTATAAGTCAGTAAAGCGTTTTCAGTCTTGCATCATGTATTGATTTCTCTTTTTAACTAGGCTGCCCTAAACTTTTCAAAGTTCTGCGAGCCGTTAGCAGAAGGAAAAGGTAAGGAGGTGTATTCATTCATCTGACAGCTGATCAATATTTAAAGATACCTTATTCCACCTTTTCTTTGTGTTCATTTGGAGAGGGATCTTTCTATCATGTTGAAATGCCCTTAAGCTGTTCAAACCTTTCAATATTTGTTTCTTAAAGCTGCATCAATTGATTTTGTTTTCTTTGCCAATTGTGGGAAATTGGAACAAGCTGTATACACAGCATTGACGTATTGTCACCATATAAAGTTTTTGTGGTGAATGTGTTAGCAAACATAAGCCTATTTACACATCTACCATAAGCAGAGCAACATGAGCTTACCGATCACACGTGTGGTTTCTCTGGAGCCGCTGCAGTTACATGATTTAGGTCACAGGGGTGTCAAACTGATCCATGAAGGGGCCGTGTGGCTGCAGGTTTTTATTCCAACAAGGCGGAAGAACACCTGACTATAAACCCCCGTTACAGCAAACCCATAAATGCAGAAGTATAAATCAGAACCAGGAATACTTTATTGATCCCAGGGGGGGAAATTGGATCATGTTGCTCCCATTCTAGAATAGAAATATGAATTAATAAACACAGAGAGAGAATTATAGAGAAATAAGTATGTTGAATATATATATTTTAGTACAGTGCACATAACATTGGTGCAAATAATATGAATGCTGAAAAAAGGGCTCTATGATTAAGTATATAGTGGTTTAAATGTACAATCTAAATGCAGTATTAATGCCAGATTATTGTGCAGTTGAATTATTGTTCAATTCTTGCACAAAAGGTTATACACAGTTGAAGATATACATGATAAATAAATACTCTTTCTTAGGCCATTTTATAACTTTGTGCCATTTAGTACTGTGCAGTCATTTTATTAGAGCTTCTTTTTCCTTTCCTGGAAACAGCTTCCCGCTGTGTGGAGTTTTATAGGCTGTAAAACCACAACAACAATTATTGTAATAATAACTTTGTTTATGTAGCATCTTTCAAAACAGAGTTTAGAAAATGCTTTGACAGACAAAACTGAGCAAACGCAGGATACCCACAAGGCAATTTGACAGCAGAAAGCCAAACAGTAAGTCCAAAATTAATTATGAATAAACAGAAAGAAAAATAACAAAAACATAAAAAAAAAAATTGTGGAGGCATTATTTCCTCAGATAGATTGTTTTAAAGCCCTGATAGTAAAAGCATCATCAGGTTTAGTTTCCTACTTTGACTTTGATACGACTAGAGGTCGTAGAACACTAATACCGGTATGTGAAGGCCATTTCCATTACAGAACCATTTGGTGCTGAATTTGACTTTTTTTGACTCCAGAATTCGTTAAAAATGGTCAAAAATCCCTCCAAAATACCACATTAAAACACAAAAAAATACATCGAAGTCAAAGGTTGAGAGACGCCTTTAAAAATGTCCACTGATTCCTGTGGTCTGGTTTAGTTTAGTTCTCGTGTCATAAAATACCTTAACCATAATATCTTCACTGCAGTGTTTAAACTGGGGCCACTACAGCCTCACGTATGGTCTGTCTGCTGGGATTGTTAAGGGGGTTAGCATTGTCAACATAAAGTCATTTGATCCTTATTTTCCTTGCCTCACTTCTCCTTATAACCACATAACTCATTGTGTGTTTTAATTGTGTCGACAATGCTGCTCTGCTTCCTGTCCTCAGTGAAAGAAAGTGACACACACAAGCTGTGGAGAAACATGGAGCCTCATTTGAAAAAAGCCATGCAGACGGTTTACCTGCGGGAAGTGTCCAGGTCTGCTAATGAGCCGTGTCACTCTTGATCTAACGACTCTCTCTAGTAACTCTGCTTGTTTGCTGGAACCTGATTAAACGTGATCACTGATGCTGAGGTTTGTTTTCCTGTCATGTGTCTCCTCTTCTTTCCGTTCAGCCTTCAGTGGGAGCAGATGCAGCAGATGAAGGAGAAGGAGAATGCAGCCCTGAGAGGTACCAACACACGCCGAGCGCTGCTGCACTCAGTGACGAAATGCAGATGTTAAAGTGTTAAACCGCTGACAGGGTGCAGTGACACCCTAGATTCAGGCTAAAATTGTTTTTTTTTTAACAGCTTATCAGTGCATCACTCCAGAAATAAATCCCGATACATTATCACCAAGTCTTGGGTTGAAAAGCATGAGAGTATATTTAGTTTTCCAGACATATAGTTCATCTGACTCGCTGCTCTTATTTCCCATAAGGTCTGTCTGCTCACACTCATGTTGAACTGCCTTATTACTCCAAGTTCCTATTGATTGCTGCCTACCTGGCGTCCTACAATCCTGCCCGCACAGACAAACGCTTCTTTGTTAAGGTACAGGAATTTTATTCAAGCATTTTAAAGAAATCTCCCGTTAAAATCATTAAGTGGTGTTTTTTCAGATTTAAAGCTCTGAGGAGAAAGAGTGTTGTTTGTTGTGCAGACTGTAAAACCCTTTGAGGCATATTGATAATTTAATTCAAACATATTAAATTGTTTTGACTTGTGTGCGTTAATGAGTTTGCTTTCCATCTGTTTCCTCCCAACAGCACCACGGCAAAGTCAGAAAAACAAACTTCCTGAAGAAAAATGAAAAGGTGATGCTTATGAAATAACGCTGGCTTTGATCTTCATTTGCTGTAGATATAACCTGTTAAAATAACATCTATATGTTCTCTATTTTTTAGACCAGTAACCATCTCCTGGGGCCCAAGCCGTTCCCTCTGGACCGCCTGCTTGCCATTTTCTACAGTGTGGTGGACAGCAGAGTCGCCCCGACTGCCAGCATCTTCTCCCAGGTCAGAGTCCAGCTGGCTGCAGCCGTCACATTTACACACTTTACATTTTAATATGTGCTTGATTTTTGTTTAAATCCAAATGTCACTTAACATTGAGAACACAGTGCAGTGAAAGAAATCTAGAAGAGGATCCTGAGAATCCTATGACGACACTTTTTTGTCGTTTTTTTAGCCATCAAGTAGAAAAATAAAGATGTACTAGCTAAAGGCTAAAACTATCCATCCAAAGCAACAGTGTGTTGGTTGTCCTGTCTTATACTTGCTGCTCATTGACCTTTCCAACACGACCATTTGTGTTAAATTGAGCTGTGCAGTGGTTTTAATTTTGCCCTTCATTTAGTCCTGCAGTGCTTGTAATGTTTCTCCATGATTATGACTTCCAGTGTTAGCTGTAGGAAGTCTCCTGGGTCTGTAAAGTGGCTGTGACAGAATATAGAAAATGATTTAACGTCACACTTTTTCCCCATTTGCCAGAGAACTGAATGACAGAGAACGTACACGACGATAATATGGATTCTAAATGATAATTTAGCACATTTCAAGGTGCAAATGGTGCATTATTTTATGTTAAATCAAGCCTAATGACCACAGTGTCTCAGATGAGAGTTTTCTACCCATATGGCCATGAGTTTCGGGATCCGCGGCCAAATGGCGATCTATTTATGGCCCCGAGCATGAAATGGTTTTAGGAAATTAGGCTCGTCCCATATCTGCACAACTGGCTCTCGGTATCGTTTAGTGGCCGGGCATCAAAGTGAGGAAAAGCTGTGTTTAAAGGAGTGGAACAGAGAGTCACTCCATGTGTCCCCTCTCTTCTCCATGCAGATCTCGTCTCTGGTGACCTTACAGCTGTTGACTAAAGTCAGCCACGACGACCAGCTCGATGCCCCAAAGTACAAATGTGCCGTTTCTATGGACTTCATCTGCGCCATATCCAGGTGTGTGTCTGCACGTCTGTCGATACACATGAGCGACACTGAGGGCAGAATTATGCAGCTAAATTAACCTTTTACAATGTGATTTATCTTTCAGGACGGTGAACTTTGAGATCGTGAAGTACCTTTATGACTTCCTGTGATCCTGCTGTGAGTAAAGGAGAGCTGAGCCGCAGTGACAGTAAGACAAAAGAGGGATTTACACATTTAAAGAAGACAGTAAGGATCTCACACTATTGTTGGGAGTTTTGTGGAGGAAAAATAATCCAATTATGTCGCTGCCCCCTTGTGGTTGATGAACAAGTTTCTGTTTTTCTTGTAAAGCCTCAGAATGTAAAAAAAAATTATGTTCATGTTAAATATTTGCCTTTATATAAAATAAACGCCATATTGGCAATTTAGCTTCATGGCTGTTAGTTTTGTTCAAAGCCCTCTCCTAAGTTTGTCCTCGATTTAAAGGAAATATCTTACTGGAGTCAGATTTTCTTTTTATTATGAAACAAAGAGAGTCAGTATATAATATCGTGCACCCTGCTTAGAATAACAAGAGAAACACTTTAATACAGAGCAGGTGGTTTATCCTTTTTCTCCTGAGGCAGAGCGACCTCGGCACCATGCAGGTGAATCATCGTCCTTGCTCAAAGGGAAGATTTCGCTTCCATGATGTGTCACCTTTGTTTATCCTGTTAAATGAGGTTATATGCTGAATTCATAGGATACTGATACTAATGCAGAAAAAATTTTCAAGCTTTTATAAAGATTTACTGGGTAAAAAACTTAATTTGGCACCGGTTTACGCATCCTCCTTTAATCTAAAATATACCAGTGGTTCAAACATCTAACCGTTGAAATAGACGATTGTTAACTTGTGACAGTTGGCTGCACGCTTATGGTGGATTAAAGTAAAGTGTGCTGTGTTGTGTTTAGGAGATGATTGCATTGACCTGTTTTGCTTAAAAATGCTGAATTGAAATGTGTATTTAAAATGTCTTGAGGTGTGGAGAAGTGCATCAGCCTCGTCTGCAGTTTTTATGGCAACCAAGAGGCTGGACACACTTCAGAGCCATTACACAGTAGATTTAAATAATTATTTTTTATTGGACAAATAAGCAAAAGCTGGAATAAAACGCACATTCAGCCGTTTTCTAAAAGAAGGCACCAGTCAAGCGTTGCCCAAAAAACATAGAAACTATAATCTATATCTGTATTTATGCTGAACCGCCAATGAAACACCCACACACACAAAAATGCCACAAACCAGTGCTTTGCTTTCGGCTTCAACTTTATTTTTAAATGTTAAAAAAGTAATTAAAAAAAAGGTAAACATTTGTGAATTCTGTATTTTTCCTTTAATTTAATCAAATTAGCATGCTGCAGAGTCGTAGCTCCCTCCTGTAAACCCCACAGGCAAGAACAGGTAAAATGTGATGCAGAAGAACTCAGGCCCAGAAAATAAAAGATTTGGAAAGCATCGGGTGCATATAATTGCCACTCGGCTCCACGATGTCCCTCTTTTATCCCGCGGGGTGTCTGTGGGTAAGTGGGTCGACCGTCTGAGAGATCATCCCCGGTGCCTGCGCGGCCCGAGGAGAGCTCAGCATCGATAAACAAGGACAATGACCGGCGTGCAAAGGTTGACTGAGTCATCCAAATGCATTTAAAGTGCGTATGCGTCACTGTTTTAAAGATTAAAAATAAGACGTGTCAGCGTTGGCAGCATGCTGGCGTTTATATTCAACTGGATTCAATCTTAATAGAAATCTCAGTGTGTTTTTACCAGAGGCCGTTCAGGCTCTGGAGCTCTGGGGTCAAATCGTGGTTGAGGATGAGGTAGTCTGACAGACTGGGCAGGTCCTAGACGCTGTGCCTCCTGTTGTGGATCATCGCCACGATGTGGGTGAGGTCCAGACTTTTGATCATCACCTCCATGAAATCTTCATCACTGCGAGCGCCTTCCACAAACTCCTCCAGGGAAAGCTCGCCTGTATTGGAGTTAAAAACATTGAATTAATTCATGTTTAAAAGAGAACTCCACTGATTTGGCATTGCACTTCCATAATTGACACAAAGACACTTTAAAGAAGACATGAAAAAGTTGAATTAGAGAGTTTTATAAAAAGGTTTAGGGTTCTCTTTTTTGCCACTACAGAATATCTTCCTGCTGCATTTTCTATAGAAGCCCATTTCGCGCAGTGTGGCGAAGAAAAAAAAGATCCAACAGGTCATTATGATGAGAAATTGTTAAAATAATGAATAATTAGCTCAAAATAATGAGTTAGTATCTCAGAAGGAAGGGTGTGTTTGTTTTGTGCTTTAGCTTTTCCCTCTGGTTGAAGAGTCTGTTCTCGATATAGTCGTTCCCTCTCTTCATTCACTGCCTAGCTCGCTCGGCCACCGCTGTGCTCTTATTGGCTCGTGGAGCCAACATGTACATGTTTTACCTTAAATGTCTCAAAATAATGAGTTGGTGTCTTTTGAGAAAGTTTATAATTATTTTAACACATTAAGATATTATTTTGAGATACTAATTATATGAACATATTAACATTATTTTGAGATACTGATTTTGACAAAGTTTGTCATTATTTTGAGGCACTAACTCATTATTTTAACATATTAACATAATATTTTGAGATACTAATGTATTATTTGAGATTTTAACTAATTATTTTAACAAACTAACTTGTTTTGAAATACTAACATTGTTTTGAGATACTTATTTTGAGAAAGTTTTCATTATTTTGAGACCCTTAGTCATTATTTCAAAAATGGTTTGTCATTATAATGACTCATAGGATATCATCTTTTTCATCTTTTTTTCTGTCACTGATGTAAATGGGCTTCCATAGTTTTCCTGACTCAAGACGGCACCAGAGCTGATAAATCGTCCAAACACTGTCCGCCCACGATCAATTTCTCCCCATATCTTCCTATGCAGCGCTAAAGCACACTCACCATCTCCATTTATATCAATCCTGTCAAACACGCGGTTAGTGAATTCCTCAGCAGATCCTTCCTGATTCTCATTCCCGTTGATTGCTCGGATCGCCTGCAGAAAAAGCAAAAACAGAAATGAGTTTGCCATGCTGAGGCCACGACTTGCTCTAAAGTCCAGTGTTACAGGTGTGTGACGTGCTTCACCTTTATGATGTTGAGGAGCTCGTGTCGGTCAATGCAGCCGTTGCCATCCACATCATAAAGTTTGAAATACCAGCGCAGTTTGTGCTCCATCTTTCCCCGCATCACCAGACTGAGCGCAGCCACGTACTCCATGAAGTCTATGTAGCCATCCTGCAAAAACATCAATAAATTATTATTATTATGCACGACTGTCTGCTTATTATTAAACTATTTTTAAGCCGTTCAAAGAGATAAATCAGTCCCCCAGTTGAAAGAGATTCCCCTCATCTCCACTCCAGAAGCGATCTGTGAAATAAAGCGTGCCAGGATGGAGGATTATCTCCAGGGACTGTCTGAACACAGGCAACAATCTTGGCATCAAAGCGTTTGTCTCCCAGATAATCTTACAGTTTAAATCATGCAGAAAGATTACCACGGTCTTTTGTGAGCTGAAGGGGGGACTAAATATAGTGTCTCAGACAGACACATCCCGCCATGACCCTGCCGCACGCCCCGAGACGCCCTTAATTAAACTGATCCCAGGGTTACGAGCTTGTTGCTGCGAGGTCACAGCATCGCTTGTATGTTGGAGTAAGCACGTGTCCCCGGATGATACAGATGTTTGGGCAGAGTGTTGAAGTTTTATCGACTTTTCTGCTCCTGACCCAGCCTGCACTTTGGTCCCAGCCCGAACAAACATCTTGTTTTTTATCTGTTTTAGAGCTCAATCAGTCGGTAGATTATTGGATTAGTCAACCAACTGAGATCAAATGACACATTTTAATTATAAAGTTATAATTTAAGTATTTTTTCAGGCAAAGAGGCCTAAAATTTGCCTGTTTAAGGGCTTCAAATGTGAGGATTTTAAACCTTATGACGTATTCTCCAGAATAAGTACTTTTAAAGGGGCACATGCTACATTTTGTTCATACTATAGATACATAAATCTGTAAAGTGACAGAAAATTAGTCTACAACAATTTCAGTCACTGTTTCAGTAAATCATTTAAGTTAAATTATGATATGTTATTAATATTATCTGTAGTTGCTGCCTTATTGTAAGGATTAAATGCTTTTTCTAAATTTACAACTGCAACAAAAGCTTCCAACACTTCATCAAATATAAAGTGCTTTTTATAAACACTTCTTTAACTTCAAAACTGTCTTTATGTTCATATGGTGCTTTTAAAAAACAAACAAAAAAAAAAACTATATTTAATATGATGTCCCACATTTGTTCTAAATGCTCTAAAATTTCGAAATCAGGCACAAAATTTTAAATTTCAGGATAAAATATTTTTAGTTTTTTAAATGTTTTACATGTAAAAACATTTTTTACTGTGCATTTCTTTGATATTCAAATTGCTATAGGTTTATGGATACTAAATACTTGGTTGTGCTTCTTGTAGTTTTTGAGATTTTTTTCTTATCGTATTACATTTGGTCTGTGGGCACACTTTTCTTTCTTGAAATATAATGAAATATAAAGAAAAATCAGTAGTCCCATGTGCCCAAAGATCATTACATAGTACGATAAGAAAAAAAACTAAATCTATGTCTGAACATTTAATCGAAAAATGTCTTCAGCTTTGTGCTTCGGCAAGCCCAAAAAAAACTTCTGTTTTGGGTGCAAAAGTCAATATAAAAATTTGACACAAATATTGTTGAAATAGCTCCTCCCTCTCTCTCTACAGTACAGGTGTGAACCCTCTTAGACTAAATGTGAAACTAGCAGGATCTCACCTTGTTCATGTCAAATGTGCGGAACATCTGCTCGATGTAGGCGTTGGCCTCGGGGTCGAGCCCGCGCAGCCCGAAGAACTGCTTGAACTCGTGCAGGGTGAGCTGACCGGAGGGACACTCGGTCATGAACTTCTTGTACCAGAGGTGCATCTCCACCGCCTGCAGGTCGTCCACGGTGCTTCCTGTTGAGTTCCCCATTTCTTTCAAACACGTTCAGATGAAATAGTTTTTCTGCAGCTGGAGCTCACAGACCTCTCAGTCCAATGGGTCTACTGTGAAGCGGAGGTGATCCTTCTTCACAGTCACACAACAAAGGACTTAGGGTGAGAGGAGCTGCTGACGGGGGCCTTTTGTAGCTGTCTGTGTTTGGGGATGAGACGCGTCCTCCTTGGGTCTAATCACCGGCTGTAATCCCAGCAAACATGCAGATGATCAGCATAATCGCGCCGCTCAAAGGGCAGGTTGACTCCTCCATCTGATCGTGAGAACTGCTGACAAACACAATGCAGCTTTCATCCCTCACGTGGATCCATCAGTCGCAGTCATGCATCTGAACGGATGACTCCAGGGTGAGCATCAAACAGTATCTCAAAATGTTGATATAAAGGTATGTGGGAGTGTTTAATTGCGCTTCAGAAGGTTTTTGCTGTTGGAAAATATCATAAAATCAAAGTTTTTTTCACACATTGAAGAGTTTGTTCTCATTATTGCCGTTCCCTCTCTTCATTCGCCGTCTAGCTCGCTCGGCCACCACATCCTGGGGAGTATGCTGTGTGAATACTGGTACTTTCTATGTTTTACCTTAAATATCTCAAAATAATGAGAACAATCCACCAATTTTTCAATATGGAGGAAATTCTCTTGGAAATGTGAAATGGGAATTATAGTAAAAATTCCAGATGATAGTTGGCAAAACATGGAAAATACATATGCAGGGAATTCCTTTTGGACTGCAGAATAAAATATTTGTACATAAATCAGTCATTTTGAATTATGGATAAATACTGAATTGTAAAAAATCTACTTGTCTTTCACTTTGCAAATAAAAAGCACTAAAAACAGTCTTTGGTACTGGAGAAGTTTATTTGGATACCACAGTTTAAGAAGGCGTGAGCCACGGCTGATACAGCACAGTAACTTTACAAACATTACAGTTTGAGTCAGCAACATTAAAATGAAAACACTGCAGGAAGCGTTTTGATCTCAGAGTCAATACCAGAAATGAGGAAAAATAATAATGCAAATATGTCCCTCTAAGTATCTTTAGTGTTATTCATCAGCTGTAAGTGCAGTTAAAGTCATAACAAAAACATATATACATGTAAGTGCTCAGTCTAAATGGGCTGTCAGTTAAAGTATATGCATTACTACAGAGGTAAAAATATAAACTTAACTAGTAAATGCAGCATTTTAAAGCAACATTTCACTTCATTTAGTAAGTTCTCACATTGAATTTCCAGGAAAGTGTTAAATTAAAACATTAGTTGCCTCTAGAATACATTCGCAGCATGGGCGTTAGTCTTTCTTACTGGCCAATGTTTCAGATGATCACAGGAAAACCACATGAAGCAGCATCTCCACAGGTGAAGCCAGAGCTCATTGTTCATTCGTACCACATAAGGATCGGCCTGTTTGCCAAAAAAACAACAGATGTTGCAGCAAAATGAAATATTATGTTTGCTTCTGACAGGCACGGATGTACAAAAAAAAACATTTGGCTGGTGATGTAGCTTTCAATCAAAAGTCCTTCCTCAGCTGTAGTGCAATAATGTAATGCTGAAAAGGCAGACAGCATGTATGCTTTGAACATATTTAACTTGGTTTGCGTTACCCTGTGACACATTTGCATTAACAGTCATATCAGCAGATATGGTGGCCTGTCAGGATAATTACACTTTGTTTTGTTTTTACATGGCGCCAACATTTTAACCACAATTAACACCACTTAAAAAGTATTTATTTAAGAACAATTTTTGTTATCACAAGAGTCCATTTTATTTATTTAAAAATATAATAAATATTTTTGTCATATTTTTACATTTTTGTTTCAATTGTGTTTTTATTTAATTTCCTTATTTAGGATATTTAGATTTTTTTTTCATATTCTAATTTCCAAATATTTTTAAGAATGAATAGTTATTTCTCTTTGATTTTTCTTTTATATTACCATTCATTTATGGTCTTAAAATGTCAGTATTATCAGTTATCGCAATTATTTCTGAGACAATTTATCATCCAACAAATGTAGTTATCGTGACAGACCTACAGATATGAGTGATGAATGGCAGCAACAGGGTTTTCATAGCCTGTAATACAGTTTCCAACATTTTGGAAGAGCTTGTCCTGACAATAACGAGGCATGGAATACACACATTATGTAATCACGCATACAAATATACCACTAACAAGACTATGTAAGAAATAGCTATGTTTACGAGCTTAAAAAAGTAAAAAGCTATAATTTCTCTGACTTCATTAAGGCCTCATTTTCATTCAGTTTTCCAAAAGTTCACCCCTTAATCTTCAGTTGCAGTCTTTGTTGTCGTCTTAGTTTGGCTTCATGATTGGACAACACAGTTAGAGAAAGTTATAATAAACACAAAGTCACTGCGGCTCCATGCTTGAGCTCGGGCAGATCTCTCTGGCACCGCCGCCAGGAGCAGCAACCACACTTTTCCTCTTCCCCCAGTGCAGATGTCTGTAGATGGAGTCGAACACTGACACTGTGTAGTGTGCAAACAGGCTGGTCCACTTCACTGCGTCCACCATCCACTGCACACTGCGCCCCACAAAGGCCACAAACACGGTGGTGTAGTGGGCCAGCAGCAGCAGACTCCTCCCCAGCTGCCTGCCTTGGTTGATGATAAGATTGACTCTTTGGTCATGTCCTGCCATCATTTCGTTATCTTCTGTATGATCCCAGATGTAAAATCCTTTTTTCCAGTTTATAGGCTCATTTTTCGTTTCTCTTTATGTATGTTTGTGCAGATGCTCCCTAGAAAGGAGTAGACGCTTGAGAATTTGCAGACAGTCCCTTACATACGCAGACTCCAGCGGACCAATCAGAGCGAAGGAAGTTTTGTTTCCGGGAATGTTTGGTGATGTGGCTATGCTCCGACATCCATCCGAGGAAATATATCAAATAAAAAGCAGATACATTCACCTGGGAAGCACTCGCACAGGTGAGTTAAATGTCCTTTATTTAAAAAAAAATGCACCACTTACTGAGCTGCACAGCAGAGCTGTCATCCCCGGAGGAGAAAAACTCAGCGAAGCAGGTTTTTAAAGATGTTTTTTTTTCTTACAGCGTTAGCTAGCTAAATAGCATTAGCTAACTTACTGTATCGTAAGAAACTACAGCCGGAGTAAACACCGGATGTTTTCACGGAGTGTCCCGTTCACGCCGCCGTTTCTTAATCTTCAAATGTGTCTACTGCTTGTTGGTGACATCGCTGTCCAGCCGCAGGGAAAGCTTGACGTCCATTTTCGCGTTAGCTAGCTTATAATCTTTGCTGTTCACAAAAAGAGTGACGCAGCCGCAGTGGAGAGTTCGGCAGGTTCGGGTAGAGTCGGCTCCGTCCGGCGCGGCTCGGAGGAAATGGGCTGGGGGGTGTCTGCCAATGTGTTGCTTTGGACGAGAGGAGGGGAATGTAAGAAAACAAATGTTTGTTGTTGTAATGTATTCATGTAAACATTGTTCCTGCAAATCTGTCTGTTTTCTGAAAAAATAATATCCTAAATATTGTAATATACATGTATAAGATACACCAGGGATACTGAACTTTCTTTGCCTCGGGGCAAAGATAATAAACAAATATTAAATAGTTATCAGATATATATTTATCAGCCTTTAGCAGTAGCATTACACATGTCCGTGTACACAGGGGCGTTTCCAGGATTTGATAATATTCAGGGATTAGCTTGAGGAAATCTCCCATGGCACTTTATTTAAACAAGTTCTATTTTGATGCTTTTTAATTAATTCTGGCTTTGTATACTTAATATAAATAATGATTAATCTTTTTTTCTCTTTAACTTTTGTAATTACAGTACAGAACCCCATGAGCTCCCACTGTTTCCCACAAGTTCTATATATTTTTTGTATGTAAAAATCCCTCTGAGATGTGGTATATATAAGTATAAAGAAAATACTCAACTAAAGTACTTCAATTTGTAGTACAGTATTTGAGTATTTCTCCATCCTTTTAATTAATCAACTTATCATTTCAGCTCTGGTGTAGTGTAACATATTGCTGCATGCAGACTACCCGACTGACATTGCAATATAGTAAATAAACTTCACACCTTTTAGAGGATGTGTCATTCATCAGTGTGAGGCAGCATTTCAAGCTGTTCCTGGCAAAGACATTGTGAAAGGGCAACAGTATATCCTACTTTATATCCTGTGAATAATGCCCACGGTTTAACTGTAGGAAGCATTCATGCTGCTATAAATAAAATGAAAATGTATGTTTGCAGCTGACACACTAATGAGGCTAAACACAGATGGAGGACACTGCAGAACGTGTCAAAGCTTTTGAAAAATAGGTGTTATGTTTCCACTGTATTGTCTCCAGCGAGCAGGAAAAGGCCTGCGCAGGTGCAGCAAAGAAAAGATTTATATGGCAGCCGTTACTAATGTTACTTAGTGATGATATTATATGATATTTTCCCCCTCACAGTGCCATCTTTATGTTCAGCCGTCTGGCTACGGTCCTCCAGGAGCTCTCTGGAGAGGAGGGCCCAGATGGAGACCCACAGGTGAGAGAGCAACACATGAAATATCAGGAATTATAACGAGAAAACTGTTGCCAACTGTGTCCCCTGCTTTTAAATAGGTAATTGTGGATTTTATGTTTAATCCTGAGGGTTAGGGTTAGGCCCTGAGGCCTCCGCCCCTCCTGCTCAGCTCCTGTTTGTATAACTGTTTTGCCTCCAGAGAGTTGACACATTCAAGGACACATTTTTCTCTCCCGCGTTAAAGACGCTCTCCAGTGATTCAGTTTGTCACTTCCATAAAGTGAGAGAAAGAATGATCAGAAGTGAAGCAGCTGAGGCCGAGAGGAGGTTACACAGCTGCTTTAAAGGTTCAGTGACAAATAAATTGACCTGATTCGTGCCCTTGATCAGGGTGTGCTGGTGCCTCAGCTCCCCGCCGGTGAGGACGAGGCTCCGCTGGAATCTGAGGCACCTGAGGAGGCCATGGAGAGGCTGGCTCACCTGGAGCAGCTGGTGGTCCAGCTGAAGGAGCTCATCCGAGACAAAGACACCCAGCTCGTCCAAAAGGACTCTGATCTGGCTAATAAAGATGCTCAACTCAAGGTAAAGAATCTGTTTGTTTGCAATCAAGACTCCTAAAATCAGATCACTTTATTCTTTATGTTAGCGTACTTTATGTCTGAGCTCTCTTTTGCTCCGCAGAGTGAGAAAGACGAAGCCGACGCTCGCTTCACCAAACTCAAACTGCAGGCCAAAGCCAAGATGGCTTCACTCAACAAACAGATCACTGATCTGAAAGGACAAGGAGGAGCAACAGTAAGTTTAAAGAGCCATTCAACATTCATTTGGTTAATACAGAGATCCTGCTTACTCAACACGATCACTCAGTGAATTTGGAAACATCATTTATTTATTTTTAACTATTTTCAGATTATTCCATTCAGTAACTCACCAAAAACGTGTGAAAGCACGTCGCTGTAAAGGAAAGGTGCGCTGGATTCATAACAAGAGCATCTTTGTGAAAAGGAATGCAGCTAACCCTTTTTACAACAAAGATCCTACACAGACTAAATGTGCCACTCGCCCACAAACAATAAAGCCCAAAGTTTTTATCTGACTGGAGCATCTGTTGTGTCTGCAGCAGAGTCCGGACAGCTCCTTCACAGGAGCCGCGGCCGAGGAGGAGCTCCAAGAACTGAAGACCAAGCTGAGCGAGGAGGAGGTGAAGAGCCGAGAGCTGCAGGAGCGACTGCAGAGCACAGAGCAGCTGCTGCAGGAGAAGGAGTCTGCTCACGCTGAGCAGGTGACGCCGCGCTGCATTTACTCACATGTGATCAGATATTAAATGTATTGATGAAGCTCTTTCTGAAGGATCTGTCGTGTTCGTTTCCAGCTGTTGAAGCTGCAGGCGGTGGTCTGTGAGAAAGACGTGCGTTTTCAGGAGCAGATCCAGAAACATGAAGAAGAGCTGCTGCGGGTCACGACACAGTCTCAGAGCGACGGAGAGCTGCAGCAGGTACAGACAGACTCCTTTAAACACAGTGGTTTTAAAATTAGATTTCAACAAACTTTAACCGGTGTGTAACGGCCTTAACAGTCTTAAATATATGCATCTTATTATCATGAAAGATGACGAAAACAAGCAGATTTTCTCTGGAACCTCTAAAGTTTTAGTATTTTTGCTTTAAAAAATGATGAATCAAACTCTTTTGATCTTTTGCAACAAATTGATCAATCCACTGAATATTTTATCTCTAAAAAATGCATGTTTTGGTCTGTTAATGTAGTTAAGTCAGTTTTATTTGCATAGCCTAAAAATGTGTCTGAGAGGGCTTCAAAGTCTCTGCCGTTAGACCTTCAGTTCTAATAAGAAAAGCGTCCTGACCACACCAATGAAATGTAACTGAATACTTTATTCTGAAAGAGTCATTTCAGCTCAGTTTTATTAGTCATATGAAGGTCAATGATACAGTGAAATGTGTTCGACGATAAGAGCATACAAAACAGAGGAAAAATCAAATAAATATAAGAAAATCTTAATGAGTTAAGAAAGAGGAATTACCCATCATTTAATTTAGAGTTTGCTAACTGAAACTGAGGCAGACTCGCTGATATTTGGTCTGCGTCTCCTCCTCCCAGGCTCTGCATGCAGCTCAGAGACGCTGCGAGGAGCTTGAGGAGGCCGTAAACTCTCGTTCCCAAGTGCTGGAGATGCTGCAGCAGGAAGTGAGCAGTGCTGATCAGCAGAAGCAGGTACAGGATGCAGCTTCTTAAAGTGTCGTTTTAGAGACTGCTGTGCATCTTAGTGGCTATTTCCAGAAGCTTCAGCTGTTATGAATGTTGATGAAAAGAAAACTGTTCAAACAGACACGCCCTCTTCTTGACAGCACGTCATTACTCTGTATTGTTTGGCCTCGCCACACGACACACACCCACTCACACGCTCTTTCTCTCTGCGTTATTTCTGCTCAGATCTTGACGGCTCAGTTCCGGCAGATGGAGCAGGAGCTGGCCGAGGCCGCCCGGCAGCGGGAGGAGGAGAGGCGGCAGTGGGCCGAACAGGCCAGCCGGGCCGACGCAGAAGTCGCAGCCCTCCGCAGCAGCATGCAGGACGTGGAAGGAGAGACGGCGAGGCAAGAGGGCGAGCTGGCCTCCCTGAGAGAGGCAGCGCATGCTCGTCAGGAGGAGCTGGAGAAGGACAAGATGGAAGTTGCCAGATTGGAGAGAGAGCTGGCTCTGACGAAAGAGGCAGAGCTCGCAGCCATCCAGGCGAGCGCCGAGGCTTCAGAGAGCGACAGGGCGGAAATAGCTCGGCTTGAAAGTGAACTTTCATCTATGAGGGAAGCAGCCGTCCTCGGCAGCCGGGACGCCTCGGAGAAGTCAGAAGTAGATAAACTAGAGCTGGAGTCACTCAGGGAGGAGCACGAGGACGCCCAGAGGAAGGGGGAGATCTTGGCTGAAATCTGGAGACATCTACGTCCTCTGGGTCTGCAAGATGTGCAAGAAGAAGAAGAAGTCCGGGTCCCTGCGGAGCTCTCCCTGTTCCTGGACGCCGTGCAGTCTATCGAGACGCAGCTGACGAGGCTGAAACACGAACGCAGCGAGAGTGAAGAGCAGCGTGCCGAGCTCACCCACACCATGGAAACCCTGCAGGGTAAGAACATTATTCTGGTTGTGTCTATTTCTGAATTCCAGTGTCAAACCTTTTAGTTTTATCAACATGTTTTAATGTGAATCTCTGATTTTTTTCAGAACAACTCGACAGTAAAAACACCGAACAGGAGGAAACCTCTGCGAAGATACAAGAGCTGGAGCATCAGATTGTGACGGTCAGTGCTGAGAACATATTCACACCTTTTAATTACTTATAATGTGTGTTTGGATGCATTATTTGGATCAATACCTGTTATAAAAATGTGATGTCGTTATCATAATTCCACCAGAAATAGGACCCAATCTCAATATGTAAATTACATTTTAAATCACGTTTTGTCAGAAAACACCACTTATAAGACGTGTTCCAGTACAAATACTACGAATGTTTATTGTCAAAAGATTTAGTATTTCACAAAACCAGTGGAGGAAGAAGTTTTCAGATCGAATACAGTTTGAAATGAGAAATTTGAGCAATAATTGTTTCTGTTATGCACCGATATAGAAGCTTTTTTTCCCCAAATGTAATGAAAGAAAAGGTGTTTTTTAGCTACAGCAGCTGAAGCATCAAATCGTAACGGTCAGCACACACCTGGTGTTAACACATAATCTGTATTTGGAGGCATTATCTGGATAATCCGCCCCTACTATCCTATTTAGTATGCCTGAAAAAGATTAAGTATGTCCACATAGTATGGGGAATGCATGTGACAAAT
>CAFUXE010000943.1:646356-666078 GCA_903364295.1 Serranus cabrilla
ACTTAACCAAGTCCTGAGCATGAAGGACTCCCAACACAAACAGCTTCTGGCCGCTCAGAGAGAGCGGATTGCCTCTCTGGAAAAGGAACGTGTAGAATTAGAGAATCAGTTAAAGAGCGTTAGCAGAGAGACAGAAGTAGAGGCAGTCAGAGTGGAAAGGGAGACTCTGAGCCAGGCTGCTGACCTGAAAACAGCCCCGCAGGTGATAGATGCTCCCGGTGCTGAAGTAGAGAAGCTGAGAGAGCAGCTGCAAGCAGCGAGGGAGCAAGTGGAGGCTCTGGAGGAGAGCCTAGAGAAGGAGAGGCAAGAGCAGGAAAGCAAGAGCAAAGAGCTGGCCGAGCTGCGGTGGGAGGGAGGCGTGATGCGCACGGAGTCAGAGAGCGCTCAGGAGAGGGTGGCAGAGCTGGCCAGAGACCTGCTGATGGTCGAGCAGAGTCTGCTGGAGGAGAAAGAGGCGACGACGCGGCTGAGAGCGGAGAACGAGTCGTTCTCCAAAGCCATGGCGTCCCTCCAGGACAGCAGGGACCAGGCGGCCAACAAAGCCCAGGAGCTGAGCCTGAAGCTGGAGGAGATGAGCAAGGCAGCTGGCCAGGCGGCGCACAGCGTCCCCGCAGGCTCCACCGGAGAAGTGTGGGGGCTGAAGAACGCACTGCAAGCCCTGCAGAACGACAGGGAGAGGCTGGTGAGTTACCTGCCATGTAAATATTTACCCATAAACACAGATATCACAACTCTCCTGATATAAATAATGACGAGAGCTTTTACAGCTTTTCAACACATATTTTTTATTCTCGTCTTCTCCGCAGCTGGAGCAGCTTCAGATACAGACGTTGGAGCTTAAGAAGCAGAAGTCGGAGCTAGCTCGACTGGGAGCAGGCGAGCTGATTAAAGTCAGCCAGGAGCTGTTTGAAGAGCAGAAGAAGAACGAAGACATCCTGGGTGTCGTCATGCAGCTGGAGCGTGTGGTGGAAATTGGAAAGCAGGAAATAGAAACTCTCAGGTTAGTCGCAGAGGCTTTGTCATCATATCCACTTTTTTTTAGCAAAGCAAAACAGCACAAAAACGTTTACTGTGTGTAAATGTGTGTTTTGTGCCTGTTAGACTGGAGCGTATTGACTGGATGGCTCAGGCGGAGCAGCTGAAGCAGCAGACGCTCGCCACGCTCTCTGAGCGGGACCAGCAACTGCGACAGCTCAGCGCCATGCTGGAGGAAGCTCGCACACATACTCCCAAACTTCAGCAGGAACAGTATCAGAGAGAGGTAACCTGCTTCTGTTTCTGACTCTAAAGGAAAAAAATATACACATTCCCAGTTATAGAAAGTGTTAAAATTAAAAGAAAAGAAGTTTCTAGGAGTCTCAAATCACTAAATCATGCCTTTTTTTACTGTGATCCTGAATCTTTTTTTTACCTTCCAGACATTTGGCTTATAGAATGAATAATATAAACTATAAAATCAGTTGGATATAGGATAAGGATGTTGCATCTAATGTGATGTTATCGTCTCCACAGGGCTCAGAGGAAGTGGACAGCGCTCCCGGAGCCCCACAGGAGAGGAGCAGCCTGGTCGACAGCCACGCGCACATAGCTGAAGTCAAAGAGCTGCAGAAAAGGTATAAAACAGACCGAGTCTCACTAGAAATACTGCTGTGAAAGCAAAAAAGATACTAATCTGTGTTTAATCACCTACACCAGGCTGGATGAGGAGATGCAGCAGAGGGTGGCCGCTGAGGAGCAGCTGATGGCCACACAGGATCGACTCAAACGGTATGAAAAGGGATCCAGTTTGTCTTTCAGGTCGTTAATTTGTTTTTTTTCAAGTCTAACTGATTATCAAAGTTTGCAGTTTGTAACCTAATAAACTAAAATATTTTGTTTTTTGTTCATTTTATGATTAATTGATGACTCTGAAAATGGCAAAAAATTATGTCTGAAAACCATCTTCAAACTGTTTTTGTCAAACAAAAAGTCCAGAACTTTAAGATATTCAGATATATATAATATAAGTATAGCAGAAACTATTCATACGTATCAACTACTGGAAAACTAAGGACTTTTTTTATTAAAATAAATTACTTAAATGCTTAAAAAGATTATCAAAATCAATAGTTTCTGTTCTAAAATATACACCATATACATGACAAGTGATGGCATTTTGCCTAAATAAGTTTATATTACATGCTTTTGTTCAGTATATTAATGTTATAAAATGTATAAAAGATATTGATTATTAGATTTTTCTTGATTTAAATGTATTTAATCTTCTATTGTTGACACTAATGATCTGATGCTTTCTGCTTCTCTTTTCCTGAATCTTTAAGTTCTGATAAATGTTTTCAATCAACCGAAACATGGCGGCTAACATCTGTTTGTGTTATTGTTGTTATTAGTCACAGCCAGGCTCAGTGGCACTCTGCACAGGAGGAGGATCATTCTGAGACCGCTGTCTTCATCGAGCAGGAAGGAGCCGTCACTCGAGTAAGTCTCCGCTCACGTCCTGCAGCACCTCACCTATCATCTTAATACCTGTAATAATGGAGACTTATGAGCTGAATGTGTCCCGTCACCTTGTCCTCCCCCCCCTCTCTCTCTCTCTCTCTCTCTCTCTCACAGACTCGGAGGGGTGGCCCGGGTTTGATGCGGATGCTCCGAGTGGCCTTCTGCTCCCGTCAGCGTACCCCTCTGCTGTTCAGCCTCTATCTGCTCACTGTGCACGTCCTGCTGCTGCTGTGTCTGGGCGGATACCTCTGAAACCAGCTCCCTTTAAGAGAAAATAAGAGGGAAATAAGATAGAGAGAGAGAAGAGGGGAGAGAAAATGGAAACAGACCTAACCCAAGCCATCAATATGTTTTATATTGTTACATGTAATAACTTATAGATGGGGTGTGAGGGGTGTCCCACACAAACACTGCACTTTACAGGACTTAATCTTTTAGCCAAAGTATGTAGATGTATATGGTAAGTTGTTGGCATCGGTTTTACCGGAGAGGACATAAAGGGACTAATTTTTCTCTCTAAAAAAATCTATAGAGAAAAAGAAAGATTCATAATCAAGTATGTTGGCAGATGTTGTTCTCTGGTGCCTTTAGATTTGGATATAAAAGGGTCACTTTATGTTAGAGCAAAAGTCTGACATTTTGGGGAATAAGCGAGTTTATCTGTCCGTTAAATATGGCGCCACGGTCAGTCTACCATTAGCTTAGCATAGCAGGAAGCAGCAAGCCTCGCTCTGTTAAATGGTTAGAAAATCCACACAAAAACAACTCTAAAGCTCACTATCAACCTTTGTTGGAAACAAGAATAAATAACACGCTAAAGTTTGTCGAGGGAACAACTGGCATGGCCATTTAACAGGGACTTTTGACCTTTGACCTCAAGATATCTGAATGAAATTGGGTTCTTAGGGTACCTAAGGCTTTTAGAGGCATGTCCACTTTATTATAACTGCAGTTTTTTCTTTTCATACTGTAATATTTCTGCATACTGGGTCCAGTTTTGATTATATTAGTCCCTACTGAAGGTATGTGAATGGTGGCGACCTCTAGTGACTGTAGTGTTTGTAGTAAAATTACCTATTGGGACCTCTAGGATCATCACAGCCTCATGGGACTCTGCCTTACCGAGATAAATGACAACACAGGGAATTTCTGGGAAATTTCCAAATAACTGAAAAATGCAATCCTTGCAGAAATGTCTAAAATGTCAAAAGTTTTCACTAAACCTAAACTAAAATTTGAATATGTGCCTAACCAAAAAACGATGTGTGTAAAGGATTTGTGTCACTGAGTTGCTACTTGTGACATGTTTGTCAGTTTGTCGCCATTTTTTTATGGAGGTCAACCAGAATTATTTATATTTCCCGGAAGTGTTGCAGTTGTTTGTATGATCGGACTATTTTGTTCATCTGAGCAGGCAACTTGCAAAGACGTTAGTAATTGTCGCGGTCAGAAACGAACATGAAACGGCAAATTGTTGTTTTTATAGTAATATATATGTATGTTTTTGAAAGATAAAAACCTATCTGCCAGTTGGTTGCCACTTTTACGAGGGTTAACGTGGGTAAAGCTGTTTCCCGGCGGTGTTGTACGTTTTTGCGTGACCGGACTATTTTGTGCCTCTGGGCAGTTAACGGGCAACTAGCAGAGACGTTAGGAATTGTCGCGGCCAGAAACGAGCCCTAAAACGGCTACTTGTTGTTTTGATAGGTATTTTTGGGTAAAGGTAAAACAAACGTTACACGTTTATCTTAATTAGTGAGCTTGATAGGTACTTTAAGTCGCATTTTGTTACAGTCGGACAGAGCCAGGCTAGTTTCCAGTGTTTGTGCTAGCAAAACTTCTAAGCTAACCGACAGTTAGCTGTAGCCTAACGGACAAAGACGTGAGTGCTATCAATCTTGTCATCTAACTAGAATAAGCTAGTTATTTCCCAAAATGTCATAAAATATTATTTTAAGATGGCTTGAGGTTCAGGATGTGCTGTTCTAGTCCAGTCTCTTCCTCTTCTACTCATTTCATGCACAAAAACGAGCACAGTGCAATTTCTGTTCCTACACATTCCTACTGTGTTTCCTTTCCTGCCTCTAATATAAATAACATTAGAAAACGGCAGCATTATATTGATATTTGTACATATGTACATGTATTATGTACAACAGCTGGATGTGGGTTTCCCCCTCTTACATATCCAACAATATAATAATCCACCGTCCATGCTTCTGTTGCACAGATTTAGATTTTACAGTTTACTCTGTAGTTTTTATGGCGGATGAAGCTGCCATTCAGGTGCAATGTTACCACAGTGTGGGTTCATTCCAGAGGAGGAAGACTGCTGATTTTTCCAGTGATATCCATCCCATCATTGACTACTCCGATGTAGCATAATTTATTGCCCATAACAGTTAAAACGACCCACTTACCTACACTTACTATATTGACATCATCCTCTTGATTCTTCTTTATTTAATCGCTCACTGTTGAGTAAATGATGCGTCTGTACTTATATTTTAACATTCCTCTTCTTCACACCTTACACTCAATGAAATCTACTTTAACTGTACATAAATGTTTAAAAAGGGCTGTATAGAAAATTAAAATGTAATTAAAGTGTTGGTGGTTTAGATCAGGGAGAGATCTTGTCAGGCATTAATAATTTGCTACTTTGTGAAAAATATCAGACATTGGGTTTTTTTTTTTGTTTAATGTTAATCTGGGCTTAGTTTATTTTCATTTCAATAGAAAACCAACCTTTTCCCTTTTATTTGTTAGGTAAATTACAATAAATGGGTTGTCATTAATCAGTGATGTTATGGATCTAGCAAACATTTATAAATGTGGGAGTGACGTCATGACATACTGTGACATGCTGGAGTTAAACACTATAATGCTTCTCTGTATAAGAGGAAACATGTAAACACTGTTTTTGCGGACACTTAAGTCACTATCACGTTTTTGCAAGTGCTCATAGCACAGAATAAAGATAAAAAATATAAGTGGTGTCTCTGTGCTGATGTCAGTCAGTAAATTACTGAACATGGAAGTTAAAATAGCACAAATGTTATTTATTTGATCAGCTAAAGAGAGCCAATGGGTACGAAAAACAGGTTGAACTAGAGAGACAGTATTTTTAATATTTTCATGCAGGATGTGAACTTGCCCAGGGGGATAGTGTGCTTAAATTTGCCAGAATCCAATTAAATAAGGTTTCATAACTATTTAACTACTTTATTAAAGAGAAAAGAATAATCAAATATTAAAAGGCTTTGAACCTTGACATCTCAAGTGAGATGAAGATGAGAAGAGAGTTTTTATTTGACAAAACGACAACAGCAAAACAATCAAACACAATATATATGACACTGAATACTCGCCAATCTTTTTGAGTTTTTTCTCATCACTGTTATTCCCATCATATATGTGGGCTATATTGTATTGAAGCAGTGTGTGGCTGCCCCCAGGTGTTGGAAATATACAACAACAAAGTAAATTACAGTTGTAGCTGACTATATCCAAGACCTACTACACTTTTTTAGACATTTCAGAACGAAACAACATAAACAAAAAATAACTCAGGTCATAAATATTGAAATTAAATTAAAATGCCAAGACTATTGAAAACTGAGACAAAAACAGGTGTCTGAAAACATAATTTTGATTATTTCAAGTTCTAAATTAATTACTATAATAAACTAAAAATATCAACATAATCCGAGGCTCTGATAGATAAAAAATGCAAATAAATTCAAAAGAAACCAACTTAAGTAAACAATTACATTAATAAAATACAAAAAGTAAATACAAATAAAGAGAAACTGTAGCCAAAAGTGATAGCAATCATTGTCAGTGTGGATGTGTCAAACAGGTTGTGGTTTGTGTATCCTAAAATTAACTCTTCTCAGCACTTTATCTGGTCGCCTACGCTCAGATTTCCGTGCGCACTTGAATGCCGCATTTATATGTTTTAAATGTCTTTTTTAAAGGCCTTTCATTTATTTTACACTACGTGTTCACAATGTATATAAAAATAGCAGCGCCGTACACGTTTTTAATTAAGTTACGCTAAAAATATCCCATTATTTACATGAACGCGCGTTCACGTACGCTACATGCGCGTTCACTTGTCGCCCATCAAACTGTCACAACTTGAGTGAAAACTTTCAGGAAACTCTGCAGGGGAAATATCCACTTTAACACGGATATATTACCCTGAAAACTGAAAGGTAAGGCTGTTTATCTTCTTTAGACTAACTCTAACAAACCTACGTTTCTGTGTGTGCTTTTAATTCATTGACATTTAAACCTCATTAAGGAAGTAGAATCAGTCAGTACGTAGTTTAAGCTAATGTAACTAAAACCGTTAGCAAAACATGAAGGACTTCAAAAGTGTTAAAACAATACAGTAAGATGGAAAAAACTAACATTTTACGGCATTTATGTCTTAATTTGTACCTGTATGTGCAATGTTATGTACAGTATTAATTCTACTACAATTACTTGTCTACAACAAACACTTTAAACAGCAAAATATGCTTAAAAATGACAATTAAAAGTGACAATTACTAAGCTAGCGTTAAATAAATGTGTAGAGAATATATTGTATGACCCCCTCAAGATATGTTATATTAAGTGTGTAATATAAGATTTTAAGCTTTACAGGAAGTGATTATAGTGAATAATAGGCTGTAAAGTTTCTGTTTCTTTAGTATTTAAGTGTCTTTTTTTAAATACATGAAGTACTGAAGTATGTTTCATTATGGGGAAATGGAGCTTCATGTTGAAAATAACTTCCTTTTTGAGACTTCAGCAAATGGTGGTCAGAGCTTGTGGTTGTACAATAGCTTGCTCAGTCCTCACAATAAGTAAAGGGTGAATAGACTGTAAATAATAATAACTTTACTTATATAGCACCTTTCAAAACAATAGAAATAATGAAGTTAAAAATGTGTACAAGCTGTAAAACAGGATAAAATTGTTTATTATAGGTCCAGTTAGTTAAGAGAAAACAAAGTGCATAAATATGTAATGGTTTCTAATATGGCCTTCTGTGCACACATGATCATTAATCAGACCTTTGTGCTGTCTCATGGTGCTTTACTTCCCCAGATGTGGAAGTCAGTTGTGGGCCACAATGTGAGCATGAAGGTGGCTGCAGAGGGGGACGACTGGGAGACAGACCCTGACTTTGAGGTACTGTATACTCCCTGGAGATGTGTATATCACATGTGTGCACCAGTCAAACCCATCTCTGACTTTGTGTTTCAGAATGACGTGTCTGAGCAGGAGCAGAGGTGGGGAGCAAAGACCATCGAGGGCTCCGGACGGAAAGAGCACATCAGGTAAGACATGCACAACTTCTGTGTCTGTCTGGAAATTATTTAAGGGATGTAGAGAAATGCAGGTCAGAGTGGGTGCCGTGTAGCAACAGGAAGAGGAAGTGAGTACAAGTACAAGCTGACAGGCAGCAAGTGTGTCCTAATATGGATATTATGTGGTGATGACAATATGACAGTAAGATTTAAACCACTGCGTTTCTCACTATTGACATGGTGACACTATAAATTCATGTAGCAGTGCTGAGTTTAAGAATAGATTGCGTACAGATTAAGCTACCACTTCTTAAAAACGTTTATGAATGTGTGGGTGAACCTGTGGCATACTGTGGCATTTTGAAATACATGAGAGCTGCTCTTATAAACACTGTGATACTTCTCCACATGGGAGGAAGCACGTAAACACACTCGCTGCAGCTGTTCTTTATCCTCAAAAAAGGACATTTAATTCAGAACAAATTGAAAGTTATAGTGTCGTTGATTATGGTGACATTTCATACATTACATACACACTTCAGCTGCAACTCTGAAGCTATTAAATGCTGTATTTCAACCCTGCACTGAGATTTATTACTGGTGATAATCATGTGAGATGGATGCTGAAGTATGCTATATTTTTACTCCTTTAAATGACTTTACTGCTCTCTTGTAGAGGGATAGTTTGGATTTATTTAAGTAAGGATGTATGAGGTATTTATTTATAAATATTGTGTTGTGCTGCTGTGGACGGGATCAGCAGCAAATTGTATCTTAGCCACCTAACAAAATCAGTTGAAGTGAAGCTATATTAAGAACATTTTCATAGGGACAGAGTTTCTTAATGAAATCAGGTATAAAAATACAACATGCAAACATGTCAAAGTTACCAGAAAACCTCATTTACAGAATTCAATCCATCTGCAAGTTAAAAACAAGAACATTTCAAGTGTCAATATACAGATACAAATGCAATACACACATATAAAAGGACAAAATACATTGTGCAACCTGTTAAATTAAAGGTGTGTTAGGCCCAGGTGTGCATCAGTGTGTCAGTCTGACTTCTGTGTGACCTCTCAGTGTTGCAGAGCTCAGAAAAAATGTGGCTGTGGAGCACGAGAAGGGGAAGCAGAAGGAAGAGACTCCCAAAGCGTCGTACGGATATGGAGGGAAGTTTGGAGTCGAAAAGGACCGAATGGACAAGGTTGATACATTGTCCTCTTAATTACTGCTATATGAAATTTATTTTATCCTTCACTTTGTATCCACTGCTTATATAAACTTTGTGTATCTCTAATGTCCAGGCGGCTCTGGGACACGACTATGTGGCACAAGTGGAGCAGCACTCCTCACAGAAAGATGCAGCAAAAGGATTCGGGGGGAAATTTGGAGTTCAGAAAGACCGAGTCGACAAGGTGAGAAGACAAAAAACAGTCTTACCTACCCTCAGTTCTTAAAGTCGTCCTCCTGATGATGCAGAGTTTGACAGAGAAGAAGTTTCTCTTTGTATATAAATATATAATATATATATATATATATATATATATAAATAACAGCACACAGACACAAAGAACAAACTCTGGGAAATGACATAATTAGCATGTACATACATTACAGATTTTTCAATGAGGAAGCAGGAGTAGGTGTGATTTTAAGAATGATTAACTGGAACTTTAATTATTAACTTGAATGATTAACTTTGTTAGGAAAACCATATCACACACAGATTAACATTGGAAGCAGGGGTTTTTTAAATGTCATAAAACACTCCAGGAAGGGATCTTTAAAGCGATTTATGAACCTTAAAAAGCTGTTTCTGTGTTGCAGTCAGCGATGAGCTTTGATTACAAAGGAGAGGTGAAGCAACACGCATCACAGAAAGGTGAGTCCACCTTCAAAGCGGCCCTCTCTCTAACAGTATAATACTTTACTTTTATCAGATTTGTCCTTATAATCCACATGTTTTTAGATTACTCAAAGGGATTTGGAGGAAAGTACGGAGTGGAGAAGGAGAAGGTGGACAAGGCCGCTTTGGGATACGACTATAAAGGCCAGACAGAGAAGCACCAGTCACAGAAAGGTGAGTTTAAGTTGGATAAATTGTACATTTTCACACAATTTGCTTGACATTTACTTTATTCTGCATCTAACTTCCCCCAGACTACGCTAAGGGATTTGGAGGAAAGTACGGAGTGGAGAAGGAGAAGGTGGACAAAGCTGCGCTGGGGTACGACTATAAAGGAGAAACAGAGAAGCACCAGTCACAGAAAGGTACCTTTAAGTTTTTACATCTTTCTTCATGACGTCTGCTTTTATTTATGTCTAAGTCTTTTATTACAGGCATTTGTCTGTCTGTCTGTTTGTGTACAAAATGACTCAAAAAGTTCTGCACGGATTTGGATGAAATTTTCGGACAACATGTGTATTGGAACAAGGAACAGGTGATTAGATTTTGTTGGTGATCGGTGATCCATAACACCATCTGGAATTTATATTGTGAATTTATATTATTGCATCAGTGACCATATTGCCTTCACTAACTGCCGCCATCTAGTGGATGAAATATTTCAATGCCCGTGTGCTCCCAAAATACATGCTTTCAATATAATCCTTCAAGTGTGCGCTCTCTGAGTGCTTCTCTAGTTAATGTATTAAGTTCTCCTGTATATGATTAAGTTTAAGTTATATACATTGGCAGTTTTCCATTATTTGCTTGATATGTACTTTATTCTGCATCTAACTTCCCTCAGACTACGCTAAGGGATTTGGGGGAAAGTACGGAGTGGAGAAGGAGAAGGTGGACAAAGCTGCGCTGGGGTACGACTATAAAGGAGAAACAGAGAAGCACCAGTCACAGAAAGGTACCTTTAAGTTTTAATGTCTTTTTTTATTTGTATTTAAATAAAAATCTAAACAATAACTTAGTTCTTTAACTTGTAGAGAAAGAGGAACATTTTATTTTACTTCTACTCATTAAAAATTTGCTGTATGTATTTTTTGTTTATTTATTGTTCTTGTTTTTTGTTTGTATTATGTTTGTCACATGTAAAAATTTAATCTTTTTTTTGTAAAAAAAAATACTTATAATGTTGTACATCAGACTGATCAAATGTGTCTCTGTTCAGATTATTCAGCAGGTTTTGGAGGTCGTTATGGAGTTCAGGCAGACCGCATGGATAAGGTCAGAGTTACAGATGCAACTTATAGTTATTTATTTATATGATTAATTTGGAGGTTATAACTCTCGTGATATTTTTGTTCTAATCTTTTGTTCCAATTTTAGCCTCATTTAGTAACTGCTGCTCATTAAACTCAAGCTACAACTGGTGAAATGTATATGAATGATAAAATATTAATAATATACTTTATTTATATAGCACTTTTCAAAACAAAGTTGCAAAATGTTCTACAAGACAAAATAAAAATGATTCAAAGAAGCATTTAAAAGTTATTCAACACTGAATAAAAGGAGCTACACATGAGAAAGATAAGTTGAATTCAATAATCAATAAATAAAAATCAAGACAATGCCTTTGTATTTAAATTGGGTTTAATAAGCGACTCAACAGGTTAAAGTGAATTCAGGCCATGTACCCTGTGTAAGCACACTTATAAATGTGTGTTTTTAAAATGAATGACAGTTGTTTTGTTTTGTGTTGATGCTTTCAGAGCGCAGCAGGTTTCTCAGACATGGACTCCCCGACCTCGGCCTATGAAAAGACTCAGCCACTAGAAGCCTGTGAGTTCATCAGTTCACCTCTACTCTCTGCTTAAAGCTGCCAGTGCTGTTGGTTCAAATGTTAATTGTTAATGTGCTGTTTTATGTCTTTCCTCTCTCTGTTACGCAGCAAGTGCAGGTGCAGGAAAACTGAAGGCTCGATTTGAAAACATGGCCAAAGCTTCAGATGAAGAGAACCGGAAGAAGGTAGAAGAAGAGAGAGCGAGGAGACAAGCCAGGGAGGGCAGAGAGCGAGACGCTGCCAAGCGCAGACAAGAGGTAACACACACACACACACACACACACACACACGTAAAGGGGTCTGAATATTAAGTATGAGCATGTCAATGATGTTGTTTCCTGAAGGAGGAGAGCAGGAGAGAGGAGGAGGTTCGTCCTCCACCTGTTTCACATGTGGCTCCAGACGAGGACTCAGACGAGGATCCAGGTGTGGAGTACGACATGCCGCCAACAGAAATCCACCAACACATGCCAGAGATACAAGAAATTCCTGAACCAGAACAGGAACCAGAACCAGACGTAAGACACATAAGACAGATTCAAACACATATCACCTGTACCACATTATAGAATAATTAATAACATGATAAAGCCGGAAATATTCTTTAATTTTAAATGACAAATAGACAGACATTAATGTATCCATCTTTGTTTGGATTAGGAAAAATAGGGAAACTGTTTTTTTAATGTGCAAAAAAATTTTTTTATCCAACTGGTTAGAAGAGACATTAAAAACAGACTGTAAGACAGTAACACGGCTGCACAATTAATCAAAATCTGATCAAAACAATCACATGTGACCAACAAACATGGTCATTTAAATATATATTTACAATGAAGACGCAAAAATGAAAATTCCCTCCAATTATCAGTCAAAATAAACACAAATTAGAACCTTTTCCTTCCAAATCATGCAGACTTATTTTACTCTCTCCAGAATGAACCAGAATACGAAGACCTGCCCCCAGAGCTGCCTCCTCGCTCCGACGAGTTCCTGGAGCTGGATGCTCCCGCGCTGCCCCACAGGTCAGAGGACGTGGAGGACGACGACGAAGGAGAGTACGAGGACATCGGAGAAGCGCCTCCTCCGGCGCCAACAGGTCTGTGTCAGAGCCCTCTGCCTCTTCAATGTCCTTTAATTAAGTCTGTTTGTTTTGCTTTTATTCTAAAATCACACCCAATATTATTTATTCAGTTAATTATGTATATTTTGTGCTTCATGTCCTTGAAGCACTTTGTAATCTTGTACTTTTATAAGTAAAATATTACATTTTTTTCATGAAAGCTGTACTCAGTTCAGTTTAATCGTTACAGTTGAAGATAACGACTATGAAGACCTGTCATGTGGCCAGCAGGCGAGGGCCATTTATGACTACGAAGGAGGTATGACACTTTAAAGTTTCATTTATTTTTTCCACTTAATAATCATCTGCCAACATGTTTGAGCACCAATCATCTCCTTTCGCTCACAGAGGCCGACGACGAGATCTCCTTCAACCCCGATGACATCATCACCAACATAGAGATGATCGACGAGGGCTGGTGGAAGGGACACTGTCACGGACGCGTCGGCCTTTTCCCCGCTTCATACGTGGAGCTGATGTAGTGACGACAGACTCAGGGAGGTTTTGCACGAGCTTCACTCAAACAGTCATGTTTGTTAGTTTGTTTAAGGAATTCTTTATCCTCAAAAGGATCAAACGTTTATCAATTAATTACCCGGCGTTACCTTGATTTCTTTGAAAGAAAAATTAGTGTTTCACCTCCATGGGGAAAAAAGAATTCAAATATGGAGGAAATTGTAAGCATACAACTCCATAAATACATTATTCTGCACAATTGGTGTGTTTGTAAAAGGATCTTTTGACAGTTTTGCTGTTAAATCTTTACTTCAATAGAACAAACATTATAACCGTTAAGTTCTTTGTTCACCATAGAAGCATGACAGAAAGATAATTCAGGTGACATGGGGCGAGTTAAATATATAAAAATCATCATTTTGGGCGTGAAGTATTAGTTTAAACAGAAATAATTACTTTTAATAGTGTATTTATGGAATAAATTAGACATTTTTAGACCGAAATTGCTTCCGATGAGCTGATTTCTATAGTTTGTGTGTAATATTGGATTAAGGGTCTGTGGCAATGTGTATCTATATGACCATGTTAGTGACAAAGAGTTGCATCTTTTATCTGCAATGAGCTGATTTGAGTCAATAAAATAATCTACGGGTTTCTTCGTGTTGTTTGTAATGCCAACAATGTTTATTAGTTGATTTCTTATCAGTGGCAGTTTTCATTAACATCAGGGCTTTTATCTTTTATGGTCTTTCAGCAATTAAGGTTTTGCATACATTGTCTATTTCGAGGAATATGCAGCGATATTTGAAAAACATACAAATTAAATTAGAGGTTCTGACTGTAAAAAGTTAAGAAGAAATTAGGAAATTCATGCTGCAGTTCATGGTCGTTATCTCAACCTTGAGGGTGCACATTAAATATTAACTTAAACCGTATAACCCAGTCTATAACAGTAGTAAACAAAAAACAAGCCATGCATCTGTCGAATATTTTTTATGGGAGTATGAAAAGATTTATATTGTAGCAGAGACACGTGACAATCAGAGACACATTTTGCACAAGTCTTAGTTTCTTAAAACTTGTGACATGAAGCTGAAGCTGCTGTTCCATAAGAACAAACATTTTCCTGCAGTGAATTACGTTACGATAACAGACACGACCGTGAATCCTGTAATCCACTGAACCGCAGAAACTCCTCACTCATCATGTAGAAAAGAATACATGAAATGATGCTGCGTTTCTGCGTTAAAAGTCTTTAAAGGCAAAGCAAAGGTCCTTTGGTTTCCTCTGGTTCACCAGGCGATCCCCTTCTTCTTCTTGCCCTGGCCGCTTTTCTTTTTCATCCGTTTGCCTTTCAGTTTCTTTGCCTGCCGCTGATTCATCCACACAGGGTACTGACCGTTTTCATCCAGCTGAGTCTTCTTGTTGCGCTTGCTGTCCATGTCCATCCTCCCGTCTGGAACACAAAAGACACAGATGACGTTAAATAGACGAGTCGTTTTCAAAAGATGGAAATAACTGGTAATTTCTAATTCTTTCCTGCTTTGTTTTAGCCTCTCCAGCAACCCAGGATATTTTTTTACATAAGACAAATTTGTCAACCACTAAAAAATAACCTAATAGTACGGACACTTTAATATATAACCAGTCAAGGGTAAGACTAAAGCTGTTGGTTCCCTGTGGAGCATGTTGCTCACCGTCACCCTCCCCCTCTCCCATCTCCACGTCCGTCTGCTTCTTGATCTTGTCGGCCGGCACCACAGTGGCGATCTCCTGCATGTCAGTCATGACGGCTTCTCCTTTCTTGTCCAGACTCAGAGCCTGTTTCAGACGCGCCAGCTCCTTGGGAGCATTTTTCTTCCTCTTCTCTGCACGCATCTTCCTCTTCCACTTGCTCCGGAGACTTTTTGCCATTTTATGGAATGATCTGGAAAAAAACAAACAAAAAAACAACAACTTAGGAGTCAAACTAACTGGCAATCATAGTCTTATCCAATAGTTTATTTTAGACAGTAAGCAGCCCTGTAAGGTCCCACACTTCCATCATTTTTTTTCTCTTAGAAATAAAATTCTAATAACTTTTTTAATTCACAAAGCAAATTTTTTGTTGTATTCAACAGTGTGGAGGCCTATTCTACAACAATCAAAACAATATTTAGGAGAAAAAATACAACCACTGATGTCAGCTGCAATTTTAGGGAAGAATGGAATAGGAAAATGTAGCACACATGATGGTAAGATTCATAAATATAGATATTAAAAGTGTCACACATTATGTTTAATCTACTGGTTCTTGATGGGGATACATTTTTTTTAACACAAAAAAAATCTGCAATAAGCCTTTCATAAACTTAAAAGAGGAGTCTGTTGAGTTTTCAAACAAGTGATTTTTTGTATCATAGCAGTAATATTGTTATCAAAATATTGAAATATGCATACATCCTTTTCAGTCAGGAACAATGGAATAGGTAAAGCTCAAATGATATTTATGGTAATAAATAGTGACAGATTATATTTAAAGTGAGAATGTAAAGACCCCCTAAAAGTTTTTACTGGCCTTTAATAGCCTTACAATGTGAGTCCTGCTCACTATTTAAATGACGTAACATCACGATCATGACATAAATATATAATGCACATTAACATTGAAAACAAAAAATTCTTGTTAGTTACTTTACATGACTAGTTATAAGCAAAACACGACAAACAGTAAGAGGAACAGCGAGGTGCGTAAACAGTGTGCTAGCTCGTAAGCTATCCGAAGCTAAATCAGCCTAAATATACACTTTAAAGCTAACATTAGCGCCCTTAACTACGTGCTAAATGAATAAAATGTTTATTAGTATTATTTCGAATATAAAGAATGAGCGGCGACTTACAGAAAACGAGGTTTGCTGGTTAAATGTCCTTAAATTTCCAGCCGTGACACACACTCCGCTCCGCACACGTGTTTACAAGTTGAAGAAAAAATCGATGACGCGCTTTGAAGAAACTGCAACGTAATTGGCTGCTTCAGTCTAGTTGAAGACCGCAGCGTCTGATTGGCTGCCGATCGCAAACCAGGAAGTCCGAGGGGACATGGACTGTAAACAAGATGTAGAGGAGAGAGTCGTGTACAAATCAAACCTCCAGACAGGTTTATTTGGCCTCCAGGTATAAACTAAGCGGTTATAAGTAAAACCGCATATTTTGGTGTTGTAAATAGCCTTCTGTTTTTTATTTAATTGGTATTAATTTTGACAGAAAGTCATGAGTAGCTGCTCAGCCAGCCTGCCTCCTGCTCGCAGTTTCTGCAGCCCGCAGCTCGCTTCTTCACAGATGCTCAGCATGTTGGACACCGCTGCCGAGCAGATGATGGTCCACAGAGACTTCCAGGCGGCCTTTGACACATGTAACACAAGCCTGGAGAGCCTCGCCAACATGGAGCCAGAGGACAACAGGTGGGAGTCTGCAAATCCACCTTGTGTGACTTTAATGCTCCCTGCAGCCTGGGTGATAATGAGTGGGCTGTTTTGTGTGTTTTCTTCCTCAGGTATGGAGAGTTCAAGGCTGGCTTCTGCATCTTAGGGATTCAAGCGCTGGCTGAGATGAATCAGTGGCATGGTGTCCTCTCCTGGGTCCTCCAGCAGTACGAGCACCAGGAGAAAGTACCAGCTAAAATAATGCAGATGTGGTGAGTAGGCCTTAGTAACCTTTCCTCCTATAACTTATCACAAGCTGAATATATTTTTCTCTCATTTCGGCAGCATACTTCTTTACTCCAAGGTGGGCGAACCGGCTGTGGTGCAGGAGGCAGCCAGAGTCTGGTTACACAGCCCGTCCAACAGCAGAGTGACAGGGTTCAGGACGGTGGCGGAGCTCTACCTGCTGCACGTCCTCGTGCCTCTCGGACACACAGACGAGGCTCTGGAGCTGATTAACGGTGAGGTCGGAAGCGCTGCGTTCACAGAGGACCAGAGGCAGACGGCGCTGGATGTTGTGGAAGAAAAAGAACGACAGAGTCAAGAAACACCTCTGAACTCTGAGATCGCTGCACATCCTGTCTCAGCTCAAGGTCTTTCATTTTATTACCTGCATCATACTGAGTCAAACACTGATAAGTACCATTGATAAATGCAGATTTTGTGATTCTCATTGTGTTCTACAGGGTCTGTAAGCCGTAAACTTGAAGCCATGCTCAGGTTTTTATACAGAAAGGTGTTGATGTGCGGCTCTGGCTCGTTCTCTCTCCGGCGAGTCTTTCTGGCTGCCGTTCTACTTTACATGCTTTTTTCCCGAATGGATCCAGGTTAGATTAAATGCTCTTCATAGCTCTGTTTCATCACAATGTTTTGCTGAAGTATAAAACATTAGATTGTAAATAAACAAGTGTGTTTCTTCTCCCTCTTTCCCTGCAGCTCTTCCGTCTGCATACATGTGGATTTCCAAACTTCTCCAGCTGCTCAGACAGATGTGGAGCGACATGTTTGCACCGTACTATCAGGCTCTAACTCAGAGACCCTAAAAGACTGATGATCACTATTTGTTTCATGCATCAATTAAGATTAATTTCTACTTTGTTGTGTTGGTAAATGAAGAGATTTTGGTCCCTTTTTTCATGCCGTCACAGATTAACACTTTCAAGTGGCAGCTCCACGTCGTTCTTGCAGAAACTCCTTCTTCTTGCAGAAACTCCTTCTTCTTCATTATAACAATAACTTTATTAATCAGGAAAGTGAAAGCCTGGAGGCCAGTTGAACCTGCAGGGCTCATGTTTTATCTTCTCTGCATCTTAGTTTGGCGTTCCAAGGTAAGCACAGTGCCTCACTGTGAGTAAAATATTTTTTAAATCAGTTCTGGCAAAGATAGTAGCAGCACATACACAGTTACAAAACAAACAACACATACTAATAATAAAAGAATAATGATATAATAATGATGATTAAGTCTAAAGGGAATGCAGTTATGACCATGAGGATAATGTAAAACTGATAAAATAGATGCTAAGATAAATTAAAGTTAAGATTTTTTAGTTTTGATACTTTTGTTTTGGGCGCATGAATGTAATTGAGATTGATACTTGTAATATATAACAGTAAAATTATAAAAACAAACTTTGTGAATTGAGTGCTGTTGACTCTGACATTCATCCATCAGCTCTTCATTAAGTTATACGACACTGAAATGCATTTAAACCGGCTCATTGTATGTGAGGTATCTTTATGTATACAGGCTCAATTTGTGCTTGTGTGTTTAATTCAGCCTGTATTTCAAGATAATACACAAATATCACGGCCAATAATAACAATTATATCAGTCATTATAGTGACAAATATAAATATATGTATATAAATTGCAAACTCAGATGGCAAATTTAAGCTTATTTAAATATTGAAAAGCTTTGTTAAACACTCAGCTCAGACGTTTTTTAAGTAATGCATTTTAAAATACATTTTAAATCAATATTATGTTTGGTATTATTGATTTCCATGGTGAGTTACTTGTATATAATAACCCTGCTGTACATTATCACTTGATAACTACACGGCTTCGTTGAATCCTCGATTCTGATTGGTCAGTTACGGCATTAGTGACATAATCAATGTTTCATTTGAACAGTTTCTTTTTACAGTAAAGACAACAACAACAAAGAACATCGTAATAACTTGAAGACACAACGACGTCATAATGTGAGATAAAGGAAGAATCAGAGAGGTTATAAAGACGAATTAAACGTTGTACGTAAATTACGTACGTTTTTGTGTCGGTATCGTCTGTTCGTTTGTGATTTTTTGGAGTCTGCGCATGACAACTTTTAAGTTTCGATTTCGTCAAAGTGACGAACCGGAGCTGTAAAAACGAAACTGAACCTGAAGAAGTCGGTGTGATGCTGATGTTTACTCTGAAACGAGAGCAACATTTGACTGGAGCTGATTAATCTGAAAATACACGAAACGTTTGACTCCTTTTCTCTGAGTGAACCGCTCGGTGCTCCACAGGAAGAGACTCTGTGTAGCTGTGCTGTTGTGTTGCTGTGCTGCTGTGTGAGCTTCAGGTACTGAGTGGGTGAACTGAAGCCTGGGCTGATGACTGGACAGATCTGCAGTTTTTTCTCACGTCTTACTTTAGGAGACCGCATCTCAGGTAAGTAAGCTACATTCAGTATGTTTTGTTTATGTTTGTAATGCATTTGCTCATGTACATAATGTAAATAAGGTGGGAAAATGTTAATATTACACATTTAATTACAATGCCATAAAATGTAGCTACGGATAACTCAGTATAATAGATAACGTTGTGTGTTGTAGTACATCATGTGAGTCTATTTAACTGTAGAGTAGTTTGTATTTGGATGGATTTCTGAATGGGCTCCTGTAGGCCCACAGCTTCAGCCCAAAGTTTCAGGGGCCTTCAGCTGCATAATGTCACTCAAAGAGATGTGTACCTACCTGGAGGAAATGCAAAATGACAACAAAGCGACACACAAAAACAGCAAAGAGATGCAAAACAACCATAGAGAGAACAAAAAGACAAAACAACTACAAAGAGACAGAAATTACTATAAAGAGAGAAAATAAACACAAACTGACTAAAATTACTACTAAGAGATGCAAAA
>CAFUXE010000943.1:666198-705665 GCA_903364295.1 Serranus cabrilla
TCAATTGACTTCTCTTCGTCCATGGCGTGCTTTACGATCGACAACATGGTGCTTTATTTTGAAACATGGTGTTTTATTTTTTAAACGACCGGATACTCTGTTCGTTTTCATGTTTCATTTCCTGTTTGGTACCATCTGCTCTGCAGAGATTGACGCGAACCTGAAGCGTGCAGCGGCAAAAATAGACTGGCTGCGTATCCGAGCGCTCCAGCGACGCAGCGCCGTCGGCGGCTCGCGGCGCAGACGTTCCGCAGCGCGGGCTGTGTGAACACAATGATTGACTAAAGTGGAAGTTTAGTACGGCGTCGTGCGCGACGCGGCGCGTTGGCGGCGCTGACGTTGTATGTGTGAATCGCCAGTAAGAGATGCAACACAATGGAAAAAGACAAAATATGGCTACAAAATGACACAAATTGACTATAAAAAGACACAAAATGACAACAGAGACGTAAAAACAACCCAAGAAGGACAGAAAACTAGTACAAAACAACCAAGAAAGACACAAAATGGCCATGAAAAGACAAAAAACGACATAAAATGAACACAAAACATGACAAAGTCTGTGTGTCATGTACATTGCTTATCTTCTCATAGACTGCCTATGGGTTTATAGAGGGAGGAAAAGTCAAAATATTCAACTTGAGTCATGTCACAATCGTTCAGGGTATAAACAGAAGTGAACTGACGTATCTACTGTGTGAAGTTCCTCTGAGCATCCCTGAGGGTCTGTGGACCCACACGGACCCTCAGCTGTTACAACAACACGGCTGAATTCAGACCTCCATGGGTCCCACCACAGCCTGTAACAATGCACTTTATTACACACGTGTGGTTTCATCAGCGAGTTTCCTCCTTTTGCTGCAATTATTTTTCTCTTCACGACCAATAAATCCCTCCTGTGAGCCGCAGTGACAGAGAAAACAGAATACCGAGCGTGGATCTGTGTAAAATAAATACCTGCTGTACTTGGGGCCTTAAACCAATAAATCAGACACGTTTTTCTCCCTCTGACATCTCTAAAATGATTGATTTGTTTATTTAATACAGTATGTAAGTGAGGTGGGTGTTCTGCGCAGCTATATTTACCTTCAGCGCCAGATGATTTTTATTTTCTCTCATGTGGCATCAGGATAACAAGCTTGGTTCACGTTTTCAGGAGCAGTTTTTTTTAACGTTTCTGTTTCTGTCGCAGGAATGAGAGGCCTCTCAAACTACCGTCAGTCCTGCTGCGTGAACACGTTACTGCAGACCTTCGCTGCTACCTGGGAAATAGGAGAACTGCTGGACAAGTAAGAAACTATTGAAAATTGATTACTACCTGTTTATATAAAAGCAAAAGGGAACTATGATTCATTTTGCTTTAGATAGATAGATAGATTACTTTATTCATCCCCGAAGGGAAATTAGGTTGTCTTTAGAACAAGATTAAGTAATTTCTTGCTATGGCGGAAACACAAAATTCAGGCAGCAGGTGACAATCAAAATATATCAAATATATCAAAATATAAATGGAAAATGTTCATTATTTATCTATATTATATAGATTAACAGAAACTGAGGGGACTCTGTGCTGCTTGTGGCTGAAAGTGTAACTGTGCAGAGTCATTTGAGGCACAGCTGTCACTATTAATAAAATAACAGTACATCAGGTTTTCTGGGTCAGAACTAAACTGGTTTGAGTCTTTTTTTAAAGGACGTGAACCTCTTTGTTTCTGTAGGTAACTTCAAATCTGAGCAGACAAAAATTACATGTGGAGTTCCCCAAGGTTCTATCCTGGGCCCCTTTTGTTTAACACCTACATGCTCCAAAACAACAAAATAAGTTAACATTTCTATGCAGATGACACACAGATCTATATATATATAGATCTATATAACCAAAATATTAAATTAACGAGTGTTTACCTGCACCAGGTGGGACGCGGCTGGTGTGAGAACGGAGAGAGGTAACGTCCCTCTGCAGCTGAAGAAAGTTCTGGCGGCCATGAAGAGCGACCACTCGCAGCCTGCTCCTCATCAGGACTTCCTCCAGGCTCTGGACAGGAACTCCATCAGTCGTAAGGAAGAACAGACTTTCAAAATAAATGTCTCGATGCACTGATGTGGTTTCTCTCACGGCTTCTGGTGTTGGTTGCAGTTGGAGCGCACCACGACGCTGACGAGGTGTTTCTCTGCATCCTGAACTTCATTCAGCGGCAGATGGACGACAAACCTCGGGTGGGTCTTTAATCTTAAACATCTGTCGTGTTTCCATCAGTGAGTGCGTCATCTATTTGTTTGTTTTTTCTGCCAGGCTCTTCAAATCCAGGATCTCTTTAAGATCTCCGTGGAGACGTACCTGCAGTGTTTGGGCTGTTCCTCCGTCCAGACTCTGACCAGCTACCTGCTCAGCCTGCCGCTGCACGTGAAGGAGGATCACGACTCTCTGGTGCCACTTCTTTTTTCTTTATATATAGATTTTTGTTATATATATATTGCAGGACTTTAAGTGTATAATTGTTTACATATCAGCTTCTTCATACTTGTAGCATTCCTGCAAATGTACATTTTTATAGTGAATTAATAATTGTTAAATTTAAATAGAGAACAAGATAAATAAGTAGACAAAAGCATAAAAAAAGATATTTTCTAGATGTAGTAGAGTGTCTTTTGACATTCTTGGTAATACAGTTGTTGGCTTTTTTTTCGAAAAGTTTGTTGCAGGATTCCTACAGGTGCTGGAAACCCGTAAAACACATGAATTTTTATGTGATGTTTCAAGCTTTGAAAAGTGCTTGTTTTTTTTAAGTGCTTGACGTTTCAGTTTTATAGGATGAAGTTTGCTTACAAACATGGGACACATTTTAAAACATAAAACGCATAATTTGTAGAATGTCATGATGGAGTGTAATTTTAGTTGTTTATAGCACAGCAGCATTTCATTTAATGTGATAAAGAAGAAAAAAAATCAACATTTTGTATATTTTCATGTACTTGTACTTTTCAAATCCATGTGTAATTTACCGCAGCTGAAAGGTGCTGGAAAAGCTTGAAGTTTCACCTTGAAAATCCTTGAAAATCCTTGAATTTGACTTTGAGATACCACTCTTGTGTCTGTAAGTTAAATATAAACTACATTTTGCAGCCAGGTAGCTTAGCTTAGCACAAAGACTGGAAACAGAGGGAAACAGCTAGCCTGGCTCCACCTCCCAGCACCTATAACACTCAAATCAAATCTGTATATCTCCATTGTTTAATCCACTCAAAAACTAGTGTGAAAACGACAATTTGTGCTTTTATTGGGCACAAGACTCCATGAAGAAGTAGACCCACACAAAGACGAACATTTTTCCACTTTTATTAGGTTCAGATTCAAAACATGAGATGTTCATTCCTCTCTTATCCTTAACCGATTATCCGGACTTGGGTCATGGGGGGCTGAGAGAGACAGACAACCATTCACGCTCTCATTCACTCCTACGGGCAACTTGGTGTCACCAATTAAACCTGAGCTGCATGTTTTTGGACTGTGGGAGGAAGTTACTGTTCTAAACAAAAACACACAATCATACCCTGCATTATTGTCTATTTTCACTCATAATTTACAAAATAAATACCATGCTGTCCTTAAAAAGACTTGAAACTAGCAATTGAGACCATAAACTTGTTAGGAAAAGGTTTACTGATTTAAATTAGGATCATTTTCTCATAGATTCAGGCTCTGGGATCGCCCTCTGCTGGCCATTAAACAGAATGCAGGTTTAAGTCTCGTCTGTGTTGGCTTCACGTTTCAAACCCAGAGGTTTCTCTCACTTTTCTCTTATAAGAATTCTTTACATTCACTCCTCAGGAAGACTGCATGACGTCCTTCTTTGCGCATCAGGAGCTGCGGGGCATAAACTGCTGCTTTTGTGCACAATGTGGAAAGAAGACTCAGGCTAAACAGGTGAGACTTTGGTTAAATTCTTCCCAGAGAGTCTGAACCAACACAGTGACACATGTTTTATTATTATAATTATGATTCTCAGGGGGTCAGACTGCTCTCCCTGCCTCGGATCTTGTGCGTGCAGCTGAAAAGATTTCGGAATCGAAGCGGTTTCACCCGGAAGCTGGATTGCAGGGTTTCCTTTCCAGAAACCTTCGATCTCTCTGAGACGCATAAGGACGCGCTCTCAGCAGACTTTGCACAGGTACTTTATATATAAATTATTCATATAATATCTGCACATTGAATCTCCTGTCATCCACAACTACATCTGTGTTTGTTCTCCCAGAATGACTGCAGGTTCACTTTGCACGCTGTGGTCGTCCACTGCGGCTTTGCGACCTGTGGGCACTACACGGCCTACGTCCGTCACCGGGGCAACCAGCGCTGGTACTACGCAGATGACAGCCATGTACAACAGGTACGTCAGATCTGTCCCACGGTTTATTTCTCACTTGAACTTGTCAAAGACTTATAATAATAAATAATTATAAATGAAGCACTTTGTAATCAATCACAGTGTAGTTAGACATGAAATCTCTCACTTGGATCCTAATTTCAAAGCTTTTGAGCTGTTAATGACCAAAAAAAAAGACACTGAATGATGGACAAATAAACCTTAAACAACAGATAAGATGAAATAGGGCTAAAAAAAGATAAAATCTCCAAGTAAGAAAAGAAAATGACAACAAAAAAGACACAAAAAAGGCACAAAAAAGGCACAGAATGACTACAGGGACAAAAAACAACCAAGTAAGATATAGAATGACTGCAAAAATACACAAGATGACAAAAAATGACATAAAATGACCACAGAAAACAACCAAGAAAGAGACAAAATGACCACAAAACACACAAAATGACTAAATAGACCAAAAACTATCAAGAAAAACACAAAATGCCTACAGAGAGAAAGTGTCAAGTAGTTGAGGTGATGGGACCTGATGGGACGTGAAACACAAAACAACACAAAAAGACACAAATGACCTGTTGCATGTCTGTACTCAGGGCTCACTGTCTCATAATCCCACAAAAAGACACAAACAGAAAGACAAATAAGACACAAAATGATCAAGAAAGAAACAAAATGACCACAAAGAGACACAAAACAGCAAAAAACTTTTATTCTCCACTTGTTTAAGAAGGATTTTTGTGTTGTTATAATGCTGTTTGTGATCATTCTGACACACAGGTCTCGTGGGAAAAAGTGAAGGGAACATACGGAGGATGTGACAGGTAAACATGAGACCTCAGATCTGAGTCTTTTTATAAAAGTGTGTGAGAGTTAAAGAGTCATATTTTTGGGGAACATTTTGGGGAATTTGTTTTTGGTGATAGTCTCATGAGACCCAGGGGAAAAAGTGTTTTAATTGCATTTTGTTTTTTTACATAAATGAAGTGTTGGGGAGTTAAAAAGCAAATTTTTTAAAACTTTATTTTGTTGAATCATCTTTAAAATCTCTCACCTTTGGATACAGACACCATCGCCTTCAGCAGAAAAAACATGTGACTCCCATTTGATCCTCAAACCGAGCTCCAGTTTCTTTTAGAGTTTAAAAAGTTTTATTAATAACATTTAAAGCCTGACTCCCGCTGCCGTCATGCAGCTTTTATCTTCCTACGGGCGGAAACCGCTTCAGATCTGCAGACAAAGCCTCATTGTCCGTCCCTCCGTGAAGATTAGAGCTGAAGGTGCTCGTGTTTTTGCTCGGATGGCTTTCAAACTTTTGAATTAATAAACAGAGGAAATCCGTCTTGTCTGTCATGTTGTCTGCAGAAACACCTGATGGTTGTATTTTCACTTGTTTATTGCGCTGAAATGTTTTCCTTTCATCCCGTTTCCTGCTGCAACTTGTAGAAGCATAATTTAGTTTTCAGGTTCTTACTTGTTTTTTGGGTTTCTTCTCGAACATATTTATATATTTTATTGTTTAAAAGACACATCCAAATTTCCTCAATCAGTTTATTCTGCATGCTGTCTATTAAAGGAAGAATTAATGCTTTATTTGACTTTATTTTTACAGCGCCACAGCGTACATGTTGATGTACAGAAGAGGCTCAAAAGTCGAAGTACAACAACCCGAACTGTCCGGCTGAGTGGACGGATAAAGAGGAATTATACCAGAGGACAAGGTGCAATAATTTATCCATATGGAAATTATAGGAATTTTTAGGCATACATACAATACATAATCATTTTTTTATTTTTTGTTTTATTTGATTGCACGTTGGGAGACGTTGGGATATTGTTTCTTAGCTTATTCATATTTTATTTGCTAAATATCATTAATTTTTTTTATTTTGATTTATTTGATTGCACATTGGGAGTTGTTTTAAATTTAATATTGTTTCTTAGCTTATTCATATTTTATTTGCTAAAGATAATTTATTTTTTATTTTTTATTTTATTGCACATGGTGAATGGTTTTAAGTGTAATATTTTTTGGGAGAAATTGTTCAGATTTTTAAGGACTATAAACATTTATTTGCTGAACATAATGTATTAATAATCAATAATATTCTTATTTTATTGCACATGGTGAATGGGTTTTAAATTTACTATTTTTTCCTGAACTCTTTCAGATTTTTAAGTAATAATAACATATATTTGCTTTGCATCATTGTATTTTTTTATCTTATTGCACATGGTGTATGACTTTAAATCTAATATTCTTTTCTCAGCTAATTCAAATTCATATATAATATAAACATTTATTTTTTGGCATAATTAACTGTGTTTCTTATTTTATTGCACATGGTGAATGGTTTTTAAATTAAATTAAGATTTTTTTTGTGAACTGATTTTTGAGTCGTATGAACATTTATTTGCCTAATTAATTTTTTCATTTTATGGCAAATTTGAGCTTATTCAGATTTAGAATCTAAATTTTCTTTTGCTTTACATATTTAATTGTATTTTCTTATTTTGTTGCACATGGTGAATATTTTTTCTGCACTTGTTCAGATTTTTAAGGTGTATAAACATTTAACACTTTTTATTGCACATGGTGCGTATTTTTTCTGAAGTCATTCATATTTTAAAGACTATAAACATCTATTTACTATGGGTTTTTTTTAACATTATTAACTGATGAATTATTATATATTTAGATATTTTTGTGGTAATGAGCTCATTCACATTGTACACCAGCACAGTCATTTCTACGGGACACCAGCAGGTGGCGCTGAAGACTCGACCCGCTGACAGGTTTTCCACCCTCAGACCACACACACTGCACACACACTCTGTGATGCTGGGGGGGCTGGTTTGAAAAGAATGCTTAGCTTAGATATTCAGCGTTTGGGGGGGAAATACCTGCTATTGGAGTCAGTGTTCATTTCCCTGACACTGCTGTATAATATATGACTCACCCATGAAGAACAATGAAGTCATTTTTTTCTCATTTGGGCTGCCAGAAACAACAACAATAAAATCTCCTGCAGCATCTTAGTCTTATTTTTTGTTTTGCATTTACTCACTACCTGCAGGCCCTTTTAACTGATTTGGAAAGACGCACCTTAATGTTTTATTGATGCATCAACACCGGCTGCCGGAGCTCTGAATGACTGTGCTTTTTGCGCTTTTTCTCCATGCATCCTGCAGTACGAACAGGTTAAATGTCACCACTGTGCTTTAATGCTCGGTATAGGCTGTCAGCAGAGCCTCTAAAGTTCCCACTCGCCTCGCCAGGAGTCGGGGGACCGTGTGAAATGGTGCCTATGTGCTGCAGAGCTCTGACAGAATGGAACATGTCTGCACAGTGCCACAGGCGGCGGGCCTCATGCTTAGTCATCTCGCTGCCATGCGGCACAGGCACAGGCCTTTGTATCAGGGGTATCTTCCTCCCACGCTCACACCAAAGACCTGCATGTTTGTATTGTGCGTCTAGATTTGAGTCAGTGTCACTTTGAGGTCTCACCCGAGCCTCTGACTTGGAAAAGCAAGAAGCTGTTGACATATATTTAGTAGAAAATGACATGTTGGATGGAGCAGAATAATGCATTGTTGTACAAGACGTCAGATCATTCTGTTAGAGCTGCTATGATCAATATATTTATAATTACTGATGGATTTTTTTTTTATGTGAAAGACATTGAGAATTATTACCAACTGCAGCTTTATGGAGCGTCCCTTTTTAGCATCTTGCAGCTCATTGTTTTGCAACTTGATTTCATTCTTATTTCAGTTTTTGCCACAAAACTAAAAAGATTATTTGGATTTTTTTCAAGCGAGGTAGTTTGAGATCCATAGTCAGTGTATTACCTACAGTAGATTGCACGGCCGACCCCCAGTTTGGAGAAGCAGGGGTATCTGGTGTACTGCTGCCTTAGTCAGTTAGTTTATTTGTGTTATTGTGTTTTTGGTGAATCCAAACTAACTCTATAAAACACCAAAGTGACACAATAACACAATCTAACAAACCGATTGAAAAAGCAGCAACTTGTGTGTTCTGTGAGGTAAAATGACCTTTTTTGTCAATGGAGTTTGCTGACTTTGAAGAGAGCATGGATAACGGCTTCAGAAAAGGCAGAAAGGACAGAAAACTAAAGCAGTGAAAATATTCTTTTAACATGCACCTTTATTGTTAAAATAAGTTTTGCTGCTGCGCCTCCTTTCCACAGCAGTTCATTGCTTAACCTTTGTGCCAGTACCTAGTTCTCCAAAATGGGGGCGTGCCGGTCATTGTGTGGGCACTGTGCATGTTTAAAACTTTTACTTTCGATACTTAAAGTCCATCTGCTGATAAAACTTCTGTACTTTCACCTGACTCGACTTTTGACTTTGTAACAGAGACGTTAGGTAAAGGACACAAATACTTCTTCCAACACTGTCAGATTATTATTATTATTATTATTAATGCATCCTATTGTATTTGTTGTATAAAAAGCACAATTCACTTAAGCTATCAGGTATATTTTGTGGAGTAAAAGGACAATATGTCTGAAACGTAGCAGGGTCAATGTATAAAGTGGATAAGTTACTTTCCATCACCTTTGTATAAAAGGCACATTTGGTGTATGCCCTCCCATTATCCACACAGATAGATGAACTGAAATTTCAGATGAAACAACAACAAAGAACAGGTTTTTCTCTTTGTGAGGTTTGATTAATAATTCATGTTGTACGACCATGTGTCAGGTAGATGTTAGACAAGCACCTGTCCCGCACCGCCCTGACATTGACCATAACACAGACACTAACAATGCTTTAGCAGCACGCCCTCAGGCCACACGAATAAAGTCTGACTGAACGTCTGGACGCTTTCGTTTCTTTCCAAACACGTGTCACCTGCATGAGGTCTTTGTCTCTATTGTTTGCGGTTGAGCTCTTGTCCCTGGATGCAGTTACTCAGACACTTTATTGAAGCTCATAATCTATGCAATTTAGCTCTTTATCTTGATCAGGTGTTTTAACAGTCAGCCAAGGACACCTTATGTTGCATTGTTTTGGCATATAATTTTGCCCACAGTGATAGTGATTGACACAATAAATCTGTAAACTGAGGCCGTAGTCCGTAGGCACGTAGGCTATAATGATGTTCCTCAGGCCTTGCTCTGTGGCAACACTTAAAACTGTTTTCTTTGGAGAATCTATCGAGGTTCATTAATGCTTTTTCGTCATTGTTGATGTGTGTTTACCAGTTACTAGGTGAGCACACCACTGTGATGCATCGAGGAGAAAATGGAATTTGGCTATTTGAGAACCACTCTTAAATTTTCCCTTTTTTTGTTTGGAGGATTTCACAGGCTTAGATAAATGCCTGTGCCTCACTTGAATTTTTTTCACAAGTGTCAGCCAGTCAGCAAGTATTCCAGCCCCCTCCTGTCTTTTTAATGATTATAACCAATAATGTAATTTCACTTGTCAAAGAATAGCCCTCATGCTGTCGTGAACTGTGATGACATTCCCATCTGCTTCAACTGCTATGTCCTTATTGCTAATTAGCACATGTTAGCAAATGTTAATGTTATTGTGCTTTTGAGCATGTTCACATTCAGCTCAAAGCACTGTCTCACAGTAATCTATAGATTAGTTTTACTATGGTTATATAAATGTATTTCAATAAGTAAATGTAATTTTTATTTAAGCTAACTATGGAAATCTCACCAGCTAGCTTTTTAGCAACTTAGAACTACAAAGCCGGAGTGCAGTTACTGCTGTTTATCCTCTGTTGTACTTCAGCAATTTTTGTATTTTGTGTCATGAAAATTATATATTTATATTGCATAATAACTCTACATGACAAAACTCACTTTAAATGTATTTAAAACACATGAATTCCACTAGAGTAAAATGCTGAGTTGGCAGTTAACTGCTGCTCTGCTAGGCTAGTTAGCTTTAGCAGGAGTTAAGCTAGTGTTGCATCTCCATCATGATTGAGTAACTACTGAGTAATTTATTTATGCTGATTAGCAATAAGACCATAATATCAGTTCATCAACATTTACATTTTTTAATCACAGAAAACAATTTGGCTAAAAGAAATACATTTAGTTTTAGTTGTAGCTAGCTGTGGCTGTCACACCAGCTAGCTTTCCCTCATAACCAAGAACTACATAGCCAGCCTTAGCAGGAGTTTAGCTAGGTTTACTCCTTTATCATGATTGGGTAGCTACTGCTTTACATTTTTCAATTACAGAAAACAACTTAAATAAGTACATTTTGTTTCAGTTGATAGCTGTGACTATTTCACCAGCTAGTTTTAATTTGTAAGGCCAAAGTCTAGTAACTGCTGTCAGGCTAGGCTTTTAGCTCCTTTTTTTTGTTTCTGCAATTCTGATGCTGTTTCAATGTAAATTACACATATCTATGACAGAATAACCATTTAAACAACGAAACAAATGAAGTCACTGCATTAGTATTATAAGGAAGTGTTGGAGCTGCCCGTTTCATTCAGAATTTGTCATGTTCGTCTTCTGGTTTTATTTTTACAGCCTTAAAAGGGGAACTAATTCATGCACTGTCTCTACACAGTTCCCCCTTTCTGCTCAGGACAGAGATTGTGAATGGCGGCTGGCCTTGCCTGTTGAATTGGCTTCTTGCAGGAATGCTCCCCTATGACACGGCTGTGTAAGGGAAGATGTTTCCCCCCCGTAAAATCCAAACCCAGACCTTATCCATCTGCTTTAATCCTATATAACTGATCTAACAGCAAATCTCTGGATGCTCCAGGGGTGTCAAGCCAGCTCACACAGCTATCCTTTGGTTACATAATGAGGTTTCAAATAGGAAATGATTCTCTTTCCGTGTCTAAAGTCCAGGCCTGGTGACCATGGTGAAGTCTGCTTTTGTAAATAGCAAACAAGGGCTGAAGGCAAATGTCTGCTGCATGACTTAGATAGTCTATTTTCCCTCTTATAAAAAAAAGAAGAAGTAAATCAGATAAAGGAGAACAGGCCCGATAATGTAACAACCTATTTCTTCTTAAAAATACAACACTGCATTATTGGATTAGCTTAAATGCTAATTATAGCCATATGGGAAGGTTTGTCTTTGATGTACTTTGATTTGGCACGGACTCTAATTTCAAAATGGCTGCCCTTTGCTCATATTTAGGTCAAAGCGGCTTTTCTTAGCTTTAGGTGTTAACACATACATTGGTCTGTGGATATACTGCCGTGATTTCACTGGAATTCGTAGTATGAGCGGTCGTGTCGAGGAAGAAGCCTTATCTTTCCCAAGTGAGTTCATAAAATTTCCTCTCTGGTGGAAGAAGGGGGAGTCTGGTCAACACAAAGCTTGCCTCTCTTCACATGTTCAGTTGTCCTCCCCAAGATTCTTGGCAGTCTGAGCGTAATAAATAGAACATCTGCTGAGTTTTCTAGGAAAAAGGGGATGCCGAACAGTCAAACTGCTATAAGCGAACAGAAAAGAAAAAAGTGCGGTCTGAGTTTGGTTTGGTTTGGTTTGGATCAGATGATTCACTTTGATTTTGGTTGTCTCAAAACGACAGTACCATTTAGTGACTAATGATATTCAATCTCAGTTATTTCTCAGGTTATTTATATTTATTATGGAGCAGACTTGGCAGCATGTTACAGATGTTGGTTCTCACAGGAGGTGAGCAGAGGCCTCCTTGGGAATTGTGGATGACATGCAGGGTTATATGACCTGATGCCCCACCCTTGTCTTCATAGCTCTGTCGTTACCCTTCAGTTAGCGCCTTATCTCAGCTCCTTATCATCAGACTCAGGATCCAGAGAAGATCAGCCGCTCGTCTCAGAAGCCGGCTGCTCAGGTTACAGGTGAAATGGTTTTACTGAGGGGGGCCCAGCTAACTGTCTGTCTCTCCGTCTCTGAGCGTTCTGCCTCAAAGCTCCTGCTCCGACATGTACACCACCATGTTTGCATATGCACCATGTGCACCTTAACCCCGGTGGCCCCTCAGAGTGCTTTTTTTATTTATGATGTGATGACTTTTTGTTATGCAAATTACTATGCAAATAGCTGCAGAATCTCAACCGAATGTCACTCATTTTAAGTCTTGTTGTGACTTGTGAGAAAACCTCATCAGATAGCATCATAATAAATCCCCATCTTCACATGGCATCCCTCAAATTAAAATCCTCCTTTACTGGTCTCTCAGGAATGAATGGAATTGCACCTTGAGGCTAACCGCTGCCTCACCGTTCCAGCTCTCAGCTAGCGATAAGCTCACAACAACCTGTTGACTGCTGCAGACACACATTTCAGCTGTGCTTGTGCATGCATGCCAATCAGTTGCTACATCAGCGCTCCAGTTAATGATTTGTACAGTAGGAGAAAAACCTGAGGGGAGAACTCATAGCGAAACTGGCCTGGCTGCAAACAATGTCGTTTTTTCACTTCTTCTTAGTGCACCTTGCCATGTTTAGGAGACTTGACCCAGGTTCCGCTGTTCATTCGCTCTGTAATATGGGCTGGGCACCTTGAGAAGTGAGCTATCCATTGTCAAACCTCTTTGACCTGCTCTCTCCTTCAGCCTCTCCTATTTCCGCACAAAGACTCTCTAATGCCAGGTAGCTGGCTCTGGCATTCCTGTTGCATTCCACCATGGGGAAGTTGCTGGGATCAGGATGAAAAATGCCTGAAACAAAGGCCTACTCTCATTCACAGGGTTTAGGGTTCTGTGGGAAAGTCCAGGCTTGACAGAGGTTGGATGGCAGAGGAATGCAAAGCGGGGCATAGCTCACACAGTCTGTGCGGCACAGACCCAAAGACACATTGACAAGGTAGAGGTCTTCTTACAGAGAGGAGTCAGACCTCATGAAAGAGGATGATAGGACTCTTGATAACTGCAGTACATCCTTTTTTTAAGCATGTTTGCAGACAGTCAGGTCATCCATTCTGCACACATGATGGGTAAAACTGGGTAATCACATGATGACTGGACGTCTGGGTGGAGGCTCTGTCTGTATTCTGTTAAACCTGACACTCTATACCGCATCCTTTTTGGCATTATTTCCCTTTATTCAACAGTGACAGTAGAGAGAGCTGGCATGCAATTTAACATGGTTACCAACATTTTGGCTTGTGCACCTTTAAAGCAAAAGTATGACATTTTGGGATCATCGTCATCATCTTGCAGCCCCTGTAGATTTTAGATTTGAGAGGTCCTATTTTGCCCCCTGGGTTGGAAACTGCAATGCAAACGATAGTTGGGTTCTTCCTTGGACCATGCTACACCCTTCCACAAAATTTCATGAAAATCCTTAGGGTAGCTTTCTGAAATCTTTCTGTCAAACACACAGAAAACTAGAACCCCTGCCCAAAGCCATGCACTATCTTGCATGATAACAAAAATAAAATAAGAATCTGTGTATCCAGCCCCTGATCTGCTCCAAAATTGAATGGGTCCAAGCAACACTCTTCCACCAAATTTTATATATTTTGCCAGAATACTGCTGATAAACAGGTAGACACACCAATAAACAACCTCTCCCAAGACCATGCGATATCTTCTGATTTTAGCAAAAGTGAAAAAATAATCTGTGCTAAAAATGGAAGGACTACTTTTTCCGGAATCCTGCTAACAACCAGACACACAAACCAACAAACAAACTAGAAAGGCACTTGGAGGCTGCCAACCTACCTTAAGGCCATGCCTTATCTGTCAGTGTTAGAAGTAAAAAAAAAAAATCTGTGTATCTGCCCCATGATTTGGATCTGCCCCAAAATTTTTTATTGGTTTCTTCCTTGGCCCATGCTACCCTCTTCCAACAAGTTCCATGAAAATCAGGGAAGTTATTGTTCCTCAATCCTGCTGACGGACAAACAAACCAACAAATTGAGCCAAAAAACTTAACCTCATTTGTTGGAGGTAATAAAGGTCCCCATCCAGACACAAACCATGAACAATGCAGTTTATGGTCACTAGCTAAATGCAGATATATATAACAGCTCCTTATGCCATTCATAAATCATGGATTATTACACTGCTAGTTCTTTCATTTGTAAAGGTATGAACTCCATTCCTTTACCACCTCATGCTGAGGTGAAGTGCCTGACCTTGCTTCACCGACCCTCCCCTGAGTCGTATCTGAACCTCGGCTTGTGAAGATTTAGAGAGGAATTTACTGTCAAAGCCTTTTCACTCTCCCACAACAAATACCAACAGATATTCTTGATAATGCATCTTCAGCTATGGGGGAGAGAAAAAGGCAGCGAGATGAGCGAAATGAAAGCACTTTTAAATGACGGTTGAAACTTTTGCAAGCCAGGCTTTTTCAAATTCTAGTGGGATTTAAAGATGAAAGACCACAGGTTATTATTTTTAGGCCTGTCGGTCAGCTCATCTATCTTTGGCTCAGTCTGAAATATCTCAATCTTTGGGCATCCTTTGACTTTTCCTCTAGCGCTGTCAGAAGCTTCACATTTGTGGTTTTAAGTGAAACGTCTCAACAACTATTAAATGGATTGCCATGAAATTTTGTGCAGGCATTAATGTCCCCCTCAGGATGTATTTTAACCACTTTAGTAATCCCCTGACTTTTCATCTTGTGTCATTTTTGGGTCAAAATGTATTTCTCCCAGACTTTCTCCAGGACTTGAAATTTATGACTAATTACAAAAACTAATGAGTTTTAACTGCTACCCTTTAATATGTTTTCCAATAAACTTAAAAAATGATTTGGTTCATCTCCTGTTATTCTGTGACCATGGAGAGCGAATGCTCAGCTACAAACATTGACCTTTTTTTGACCCCTTTGGACTTACTTGTAGTTTGCCTGTCCATAACTCAACTCAGCCTGTCCATAGCTTTTATTAGAGCTTACATTCGGCAGCCATCTTGGATTTGAAGGACAAAAATAGAAGTAATATATTGTTCAGCACTGGAGCCCCAACCCAAGACAATCTCCAATTTGTTGGATTTGGGGCTCACATAAACTTAGACTACATTTGCGCGACCATTTGTTGTGTTTCCATCAATGGTTTTCAATGTGCATTTTAAAAATTTGCATGAGAAAATCTGCAGAATCTTTTACGCTGCCTTGAGGCGGTTTTTCTCTTTTTCAAAAAATAGTTAATGCACAAAACGGGAGATGGAAATGCTTTTCCTGAATAAATTAATAAATAAAATAAAAATGACTTATTAGCTGTTTCTGCTCTGACATAAAAGAATTATAAGTTGCCCAATTGAATCCACTTTCTGAAGCCAAAGTTGTCAGATTATCAACCTGTTTTCTGTTGTTTTTTGTCTTTTGCGCAATCTCTTTTTCTGCTGTTTACTGACAGATCAGCCTACAGCAACACATTACTCTGCCATCTTCTGACTAAAGTTTGTTACTGCAGCTTTGTTTAATTGCTTAAAACCAGTTGATGATAACGTCTCTAATTCCCATTTTCTTTAACACAATGTTTCAAAATTTCTCTTCAAAATTCGCTTCTACTTTAATGGAAACATGGCAGCTCAACAGCATGATGTTAGTTTTAGCTTTGCCCAAGTACAGCCTCACAGAGCGATAAGCATGGCTGTGCCTCAAATCAAAACTGATTTATCGAATTTGGAAATAAAACTCCTCTTTCGCCCTCATCGTCTTTTAACCCACACAGAGTAAAGCCGGGCTTTCTGAATGTATACACAGCAGAAACAATGCTAAGCCTCACGGTTTGCATTTCACTAACAACGTAACCACAGATTACTACAACATGCAGGAAGACTTCCTGAGTATTGTCAGTCCGAACAGCATCAGTAAATAGTCCTGCAATTTCCACATTTCACACATAACTTGCAGCTTTCTTTACCTGTAAACAGCGTCTATCTCTCCACATGAATGAATTTGGACAGTTGTTGATAAACCCTTTTTCCCCCTGTAAGGTTTTGTTTGACTTGATTCTTTTTCTCATGGAGATAAAATCGCAGCCGAGCACACCTAAACAGTTAAAGCTGCCATTTGTTTATACTCTGAGCTGTGGCCTGCTATCAGCTCTGTCTATATATCATCTCCAGAGTCCATACGTGGTGGTTGTGTGGGTGTTGTGGGGCGTTGGAGACGGAGTATGTGGGGAAATGAGAGGAGATCTGTTGCAGCCCACAGGCCCCTTCAGATTCTCTGATGTGGCTTCAAGACTTCCTCGGAAATGCGAAGGCCTTCTGGGATAGCACTTAAGTAGTCTCCAGAGTTTTGTGAGCGTGTTTTGAGTGTGAATGAGTGCATGAGCCTGTATCTTAGTGTATCTAAGTGTCTTTTCCGCCATAAACTCTCTCCTTTGATACGTGAGGACACAGTTGGCTGACTGCGGCTTTTCCAAAGAATGAGGGAGTGTTGCTGCAAACGAAAGGGCACTGCCGCCTGTATCGCGCAGGTGATTTTTCTTACGGGTGGGGCGTGTTGATAACACATAAAAGGCTGAAACCCCACTTCCGCCTCATGTCTGTAAAAATGCTCATGCCTTCAAACACAATGGCATTACCACTGTTTTCTCATGGGCTGTTATCAGGGTTATTCAAACAAGGTGCTCATGAGACAAACAGGGAGCTATTATCTTTGCTATCTCCCTTCTGCTGCGCTCCCAACAGGCTGTGATGCATTATGGGCTGCTTTAATGGATAATAAGTGAGTGTAGATGAGGAAAAATGTTAATGTTGAGGATATTCAATACCATTTTAATTTTTTTATGCTTTCCTGCTTTTCGTTAAGTGAATAAGGCTGCTGAGAGGCCCGGCCCCTCTCATCTGCAGCCTGTTATGGCGGAGCGGGAGGATGACATCATATTGGTCTCGGAGCGGCAGCTGGTAATTGGCCCGCTCTCCTCCTCCAGCGGCACGGGCCAAACAGAACACACAAGTGGAGCCAGGCAATGCAAGTCAGATGCACCGGGTTTTTCCAGAGTGGCTGGTGGGGCCTCAGTGCAGACTGAGAGCCAAGAGGCCTCGGAGAGGGGTGCACCGATCCAACTGTAAATGTCAGAAATGAATGAAGGGCCTCAACTCAAAATGAAATCTGATATAATGCGCCCCGGGCCAGCCTGTTTGATCTGCTGCACAATCCACTGCTGTAGTCGTCTGGATAACTGCGTCTATTCTCCAAGATATGACATTGCAAAAGCATTTTCATGTGGAAGTTTTGCGAGAGCCAACGTCAGTGAGCTCTCAGCCCACACAAAGTTCCATTACAGTGAGTCTGAACTGCTGCACCTCTGGGCTGCCGAGGAGCCAGTCATTGTTTGTAATATTGAAATCAGTGCGCAATTTCTCAGCTCTGAAGAAGAAATTCACATGCCTCGCAATGCGGATGCATTACTGATGAAAGATGATGTAAAGCTCCACAAGGCATTATTCTGAAATTCCTTGCACATGTGAATAATGGCCAGAGGATGAAACATCTGGAAATAAGATTAAACCTCTGCAGGTTCAGATGTGTGTCTTGTAGACAAAAATCCCATCAGCAGGACAATAACATGCAATCCCATTAGTTTTTTAAGCAGCTATTTGATGTGGCAACGTGAGTAAAAGCTAATTGGTTGCAGTGGATCTGTGGATGAGACCTGGTTCTCCCCTGTGGCCAGTCTCACACACAGCATATGGGCTGGGCAGGGATGTTGGATACCTCTATTCTAATAAAACACAGTCTTTATCTTTTATAGAGGCTGCTCAGTCATGCCACCATGTTTTCTGCGATGTGGTGGTTGTATAAATAAAAAAACAAAAAAAAAACAGAGGTGTGCTGATCTTCTGATTACATAGGTGGGGGCTTACATAAACCTCTCTGTTATCATCTAAAAGAACAGTTGTGAGAACACGTTTGGTGTCTGAAGCCAGTGTGGGAAAACATGCGTTCCTGTTGTGTCAAAAGAGGGTGCAGTGCTCGGCATGTTGGCACGCGCCCGTCCGCCTGTCTGTTGCCCATTGTTGCTTCCCCACATCAGTGACAGATAAATGGGTGTCAGTTGTGAACAGAAGGTCACATTGGGCTCGTAGGTGGTGAGAACGTCGGAGTTCCTGTCACGGCCCGAGATGCAACTCAGCGTCTGTGGGCAAAAAAAAGACTGACTGAGCAAAAAAAAAACCTGCTCTCACTGAAACGAGTCTTTGAATGCTTTCACTCTCAGTGCGCTGAGCTGTGAAGCTGTGCACTGCAGTGTGGGTGTTGTTACCATGACAGACTCAATACAATATTTGTTGCATGTTTAAGAGATTTCCTGCAGTTTTTAGTTTCTACTGGCCTGAAAGATACAGATTAGAGTCACTCTCACCTTGCTGGGAAGCTCCTTAAAGTAAAACACCCCCAAAAGGATTATTTGCATATCATTTACATGTTACAGAGACTGTTTTGTTTATTCTCACGTGCCTCCATAGTGAACAAATGATCCAAAAACGGAGAAAATTCTTGATGATATGAAGTTATTTGGGGGCAGCTTCTCTACTACCTGTGCTTGCACAAGCGTGAGTTTCTGCAGAAGTGTTTTAAATATTTAGGTTTTTAATAAAAATGCAAGTGTTTAGGAAGTACAGAGCATAAGACTGAGTAATGAGAATTAGGTTTTACTCTGTGAGTTTGCAAACTGATGTTTTGCTGTTGCTAAAGCCCCCATTAACCTCCATTCATCAGGGATTTCCTCGATTCTTTCTCACCGTTGAGGCATGCAAAATCAAGTTTTCTTCAAGAATTCAAAGCGACAGGGGTTGATGGGTTGATACACAAATTATCACTTTGGGGGTGAAGTATTCCTTTAAGAAGCTTCACAGTAATGTGATAGTGGCTCGTGACTTTTGTGGCATGCATCTTCAATATTTAAGCCAGAAGATACTAAATCTCTACAGGAAAGCGTGCAAATTTGTTAAAAAAGTTTCCTTCAAGAATTCAAAGTAAGAAGGAGTGAGTAGTTGACATACAATTTAATCTTTTTTTAGGCAGATTGAGGAGGTCAAGTGGTGTTAAAATTGTTGCAGTTAGCGAGTTAGCAAACAAATCTCATTTTACACATCTTGCATATTGACCCATATTGAGTTTTCACTGTCATGAGGAAATTTCATGCGTGGGTTCAGTAGGTTCATCAGACGTCTTTAGGTAAAAAACAAAAACAAGTGGAGACTTGTGAAACTTCAAATAGTAAAACTGAAACAATGAGCTGAAATAACAAAGAGTGAAAAGGGAACTGCGTACGTGTGTAATAATTAATGTGGTTCGTCAAATGGACTCTCATGAAAAGTTCATATTATATCTCACAAGTTATGAGCTTTGAATTTAAGGCTGTAAAACAATCACACTGTCGCTGTTTAAAACATGTGACTGTTGAAACTATTTTTTTATGTTTATAAACAAGAGTATGGTTTCTGTACATAATGTAACATATGCAGATGAACAGAAATTAAATTAACACTTGACTTTTGTTTTTACACAAGTCTCATGTTTTTGGAACTATGTTTTTATCCCCGACCTCCTGATGCGGACTTTGTCAGTCTTTATACTATAAAGTAGTGATTATATAATAACAAATTAGTGCAGCTTTAAGAATTAACAATGAAATTAATTCTTATCAACGTATATTTTTCATATAAATCAAGAGACAACTGAACTATTAACCTAAATGTTGAACTTTTAAAGCCCCTACGTGTATTTGCAGATAAACCTTTCAGCTCTCAGGGAAGTGTTTGTCGAAGTATTCACATAATAACTCTGCTAATGTTGGTGTGAAACCGTTTACTATGATAATAATGACTTAGGCTTTTCACTTCCTAATCCTATCACAAGTCATCTGAGGACAGAAATCTCACTTTGAATGGGCAGGTACAGTGGCTGTGTAAACTCCAGGTCAAAGCCTGACTTTAAATGTGGACTTAAGGGAAGAACGTTCCCATATCTTTCATTTTTTGCTGCTGCTGGTGCACATTTCCCAGGACATCCTCTCTGCTGCTCAGCTGGTGTGCTCGCTGTCGAAGCACAAAACCGCGCCGGAGGGAGGAAATGATTATAGCATAAGGGAATGTGTTATCACTTTCTCCCTCTTGTGCATACTCTCTCAACAAGCTGAATGTCACATATTTGGGTTTCTTATCTGTAAGATGAGAGAGAAGCACATTTCACAACTTGGACAAAAAATGACACGTGTCTTCTGCATTTTTTCTTTTTGAGATTTGAACGCTTCTGTGTGTCATGTCAAGACGATTAGCCCGGACTGGACATGTGCGGTGAAATATCAAATGTCATGTAGGCTGTTGTGTGGCTGCACAGTGGAAAAGTCTATATCATGTTCCCCATCCATCATACGCTGCTCTCTGGAGGAAGCAGACCCAGCTGTTGTTGGCCTTTGATACCTTTGTTGTTCCTCTCTGTTGAACCGCAAAAGTCTGCAACCCTCAGCTGCTTCTGTGGCTCCTCACCAGCCTGTTAGTTCACTGCAGTTTCTGTCTGTCTGTCTTAAAAATTCCTGCCTCATTCTTCCTCTTACAGCTAAGTGTTGCACTTAAACCAGGCTGGGTGACTTATGTTCTTCAACTTGTGCTCTCATCTCAGAAATATCCTCTAACTAGCAGCTATAGTTAACTACAGAAACGATAAACAGTAAATCCTGAAGTTTGAAGGCTCTGAAACGTGTATTTAAGTTATAAAACCTTAACTTTTTGTCTTTTTGAGTATTAATTATTGCCTTTAAATTGTCTAGAAACTACACTTGATGCTACACTCTACATAGTATCTACAGCTTGTTATTGTTATCTAAATAAATATTTAAATGTATGTTTTAAAGAAAATCAAATAACATGAATTTCACTGGTGTCAGAGGCAGCACAGACTGCAATTAGCTAACGTTAAGCTATCTTATTTTAAGATAGCAAATCTTACCTTTTAGCACGACTTTTCTGTACTTTCTCTGTTTTTATTACATTTCTATTTTTATTCATGTGGATGTTGGAGCATCAAAATAGATTTTTTAACTGGAGGATAAACAGGGAGAAGTGGGTAAATCAGTTGGTTAAGGCTATCTCAGTAGCTAGCATGAACTAGCCGTAGCGCAGAGTGAATGCTAATAGTTCCGACATCCCAGTGGTCGGATGTATAGAAATATGAGTCTGACAGCCTGCAAATCTGAAAATACACATTAAAGTCCAGTGATTGCAGACATGCTTCTTAAAAAATGGTGATGTTTTATAGTTTGACAGTGTTGTGGTTGAGGAATAATTCGGGTTAGGCACAGAACCTAGTTAGCGCTAGAGAAAGACCACTTAACCGGACTGTCCGGCCAACTGTACAATGACCAGAGTTCTGTCACTGCAGTTTGGTTTTCACGCCCTTATGCCGTGTTCACACCAAACGTAGAGCAAATCTTCGCCTCACGTTACTTCTACATTTTAGAAGTGCCTGTGAAAACTGTGCCGCTATTTCATCATCATATATGGGCACTATAAACACTACCTGCTGCTTTGTTTGCTGTGTTTATTTGCAATAAATGGCCGTAAAGTCTGCTGAAATGCCTACATCATGATGTCGATGTGTAAAAGGTTTGCATACATGCTTTGTCAGGTCCGTCTGCAGGACGACAAGAAAACAACTTTTAAAATGCTTGTTTTCAGAATGCAGTTTGGAGTTTAGTAGAAAAATTTCAAGTCACACAAATTCACGAATCCGGCCTCTTCTTGTGTCTTCCTTTTTATATTTCCCTCCCAAATTACACATTTCCTTATTTTATGATCAGATATGATGCAGAAAAGTTAGATTTTCTATATCATCAGTTATTCCAGGTTTGCAATCCGACTTTGTGAAGCAGTATACATAGATGACGTATCAGTGTGTGATCCTAAATACCCTCACTTACCCCTACATCAGTGTGTTTGTCTTTGCATGAGACTGAACTCAGGGAAACCTACAGAATGCAAACATACATACAGTCCCCTTCACATCTGAGAACACATATCAATCTGACAGCCGGGACTGAAAAGGGTGGAGAGAGGAGCCGCACCTTGAAAGCTCTGGCAACTTTTCATGTCTCGCAACCAGCCACATGTGTCAAACTTCTCCTCCCACGCTGCACATTTCACACATTCCTCAAGAATGTTTGCTTTTTTACCAGGTCAGAGAATGAATCCAGGGCTGCATTGTGTGTCTCACTGGCTTTGTGCAGCTCCTGGAGATCATTCTGTAAGACTATTTCATCTTGTGCAATTCGTTCTTTGCCCAGTCATCAGTTTTTCTGCAGTCCGATTGAAAATCTTGCTTCTCCCAGTGAGTATTTATGTCTTCATGGGCTAACCATAAAGAGAGCCTCCCTGTGCTTTCATTTCCTCAGTGACAGTGGGAATCCTGACCAAGGGCTTGAGCTCTGGCCGTGGCTCTAACCATAACATATGCCTCACTACTTCCTGTTATCAATGATTACATAAGGTTTCGGAAACAAAGACATCCTAGGCTGTCAGGGAAGCACCCAGCTCCCCTCTCGATTTCCATGAGAATGGAATAATTGCAAGTTTTATGGTGACACTGAAAAGGGGAGTTTTTGCACGATATCACATGCTGTTGAAAGCTGTGATTGTAGGATATCTCTTTACAGAATGCCAAACTTTATGCATCCTTGTTTAAAACAAAGCTAATGTGATGTCTCACTTTGCATACTTCCACGCAGTACACTGTGTGCTTACTTACAATTGCGACATTTGACCGATTGTTCTTTTTCATGGCAAATTGTAACCGGACGGCGCATTACCGCCAACATTAGATCATGATTGTCTTGCGCCAAATTATCTGCCGCCATGTTTTGTTCACTTGACTTTGCTTGTGTATTCACCAGAGAAAACACAACTGCTGCAGCTTCCTTGGCCACCATTTGCACCGTTATGTTGATCCCTCCCCTTCTGCTACGTAAACTAGAGGTCCGGTCGACCTTTTGACCGCTGAGAGAAGATCACCATCCCAAGTAGGTCTGCAAGGTATTACATGACACGCCCCTCAAATGGTCGCAGTTTGGTTCAGTTTCGGCACCCAAAAGTGCATTGTTAAGCTTGAAAATTATTAGGGTTTGGGTTAACATCAATGCAAATCAGAATTGTGTAACGTTTAGCCTGCAAAACTGCAGTTAGAACCTTCTGCAACATCCAGATACTCATAGTCAAATTTTTGTCAATTTCTTTTAGTTTGAATGCACTTATGTATTCAAAATAATACGTTTAAATACAAAAGAATGAGACTTTCATACATATACACAGTGCTTTATAGATGTTCAGTGCATCACATAGACAGATCTTCATGGTTAAGTACCTCACTAAATCCTATATTGAACTTTTCCGTCCTTACTTTTTGTTGTTTTCCCTTTATTGCATGTTGCTACTTAAGATAAAAGGCCCCTTGAAATAAGTTCATGTTTTATACTCAAAGATCATGTATGCATTTATTTATCCATGCATAACTAGTTTGTAGCACATTCAGTGGGAATGGATCCAGTAACGGTCAAGGTGTATTGGGTCTATCCTCTATAAAGCCGTGCATATTTGTACAAACTTTTATGGAAATCCATCTAAATGAGATAGATTTGATATTTCATTCTGGACCAATATGGTGAAATTATCGACTATCTTTTTAACCATGCAGGTAGCTTTGTGAAAAAACAGAATCTGCATCAGCTGTTAAAGGTATTTAAAGAAAGACTACTGTTTGATGTCTTGCATGCCTGTACTTGTGTTCATACAGTATATAGGTCATTACAATGGGATGGGTTCCCATTGTGGACAGTGCTGAGGATGCAGAAGGACACTGCCCCGAACATCAGCTGAGCTCCCCGGGGACGAGGCCTCGGTCCTGGGAAGCAGCGGCCGAGGATCAACTGGACGATCGCCGCTTCAGGCCGCAGCAGCACTGTGAACCTCCTGCCTCTTTCCCAGCGTGGGCTGACTTTATTACAACCACTACAATAAGTCCTCCCAGACTTTCGGTGGGAAGAATCGATGAGTTTCTCTCCTTTGACTCGAGGCAAAGAGGAAAGAGTTTTCTCCTGGGCGGTAACTATAATTAACAGGCCCAATAGACTGCTAAACAAGGCAGTCCTTGTGGGAATGTTTAGTTGGATCGAATGTCATGTTTCCAGGAGTGTGAAATTTTGTGTGTGCGTAGCATGTTGTATCATGATCAGTCGGATCCACCTCTCATAGCTCGGAGGGCTCTTAGCTCGGTAACAAAGCCCTGGTATCTGGTTCTGCAAGCCTGTTATTTGATTAAGACTAATCTCCAGGTTTTGATTTCAACTGGTTTTGTCTGGGGTGGAAGTACTTTTTGCTTTCTGTCGGAGTCTAAACCGAAGCTCAGCCTGTTCGACTGGATTTGGAGCTCTCTGAGCCGAAAAGAGCTGCACCCAAAGGAAATTTTAAAAGACATGGGAAAAAGCTGACTAAGCTCTTTTAACATTATTAATTAAAAGTGAGCAATTACATTTAATACATAAATTGTTTCATATTTGGGCTGAAACACTTATTCCCTTTCTTTCTGTGAGCAAAATAAGAAGTTTAATAACACTGTCATGTCTGTCCAGTAAATACAGGATCCAGCAGCTGGTTAGCTTACCTTAGCTTAGCTTAGCATAAAGATTGGGAACAGGGGCATCGCTCTGTTAAAAGGCAGCAAAATCTACCTACTGACGTCTTTAAAAATTTACTGATTTTCAAGTATTGCCTCATTAATTAAGCTGTGCAGAAGTTCAAAACTACTTTTTGAAATGTAATGGAGATGATATGCGGCACTGATGCAACCTTCAGGTGGAACTAGCAGGCTTGTGGTTGTGACATGAGAATGACACGGCGTGAGAAAACTGTGAGAAAACTGCAGGGCAATTAAGCAAGCTTGAAGGAAATGCAAGGGCATAATGACAGAAGAAAAAGATGTTGTTATTGGGGATATCAACATTTTTCTCAGATATAAAAACTGCATTTGACTAAAACGTGTAATATGAAAATAATTTTAATAACCTTCGACAGAAAAATGAATCTCCATGGCCAGGGCCAGTTTGTAAAACGTCAGCATTAGTCACAGCCTGTGAGCTCTGAACTTTTTTTTTTAGGAAATTTCCTTTTACCAAGACTGTGAAAGCCAAATAAGGGGGCGTTCAAATGCATTCTTCTCCAGAACATGATAAACATGATGAAAGCAGCATATTTCTGGACATCTGCTCAGAAGTCCCACACATAACCTCCTGTTTAACTATAATTTGATGTTTATGCACTTCAGTTTTTGAACAGATTAAAGGGAGGTGATATAGCTTGTTAATTAGTGACTCTGGACAGAACCAGTTTAGCTGTCTCCAGTATTTATGCTAAGCTAAGCAAACCGGCTGCTGGATTCAGCTACATATTTACTATACAGACAGTCTCATTTATGTTTTAAATGTGATTTTCTTCTGTAATTTATACTGTTTAAACTGCCGCTTTATATCAAATGGACAGACACGGAAGTTGTATCCATTTTCTCCCGTAACTCCCAGCTAGAATACTTCCCCAAAATGTCAAATATTCCTTTAGCAGCGTAATTTGTAGGAGGAAGCTTGGAATGAATTTAATCTTTATATCAGAGGATGGAGCAATTACTGAGTTGTTTCTCATATTCCTGCACTTGAGTGAGAGATGAGATGATTTCAGTCATTTTTGCCCAGTATGTGAAATCCCTTGGCATGGCCGGAGACAGGAACGCCCTGGTGGATCCAGATTCAAGCTAATGTTCTGGGCGCCACCAGGCGGGTCGGCCCCCACTGCTCCACTGGACCTCCACCGGACCCCCCACACATACGACGATCAAAGCCAGCAGCGAATGATGTTGTCATCCACCCCTGACCACGCCATCACCATGCTAACTCGTATCGTGGCATTTCCTGCAGATAGGCCTGGTATGCCCCTGTTTGCTTTTTTTTTTATTCTGTGGCTCTCTGGAATGCTAAATTACGCAATATACAAGGGAAACGTTGTATTTCACCATCACATGAAGTGTTTGTTTGTTTGCATCGCTAACTGGGGTGGTAAGCTCACCACAAACCAGGGATGGACCAAACAATTGCTTTGTGGTTGGAGTAAAGTGGTCGTTTCAGGGACTTTATCATGCGATATAGGCTCTGCTTCCTGAATTTCACACACTCTTCCTTTGTCTTCTGTCCCTAATTGGATAAATGTAGTCTGTTTTGCGATGCCACAGTCAGCCAAGAATGCTAGAATGGTTTCAATTTGAAGACCAAGAGTTACCTCACAGAAACAATATTTCCCACTCCCACTTAGATCTATTAAGCTGACAATACTTATCAGTGTGCATTGACGTGTTTGGTCTGGCCTGTTTCTCTCTCTGCACTGTATGAGGAGCATTGTTGTGGCAGGCTTCAGCTCTCATGCTGATAACAGGTTGATTTCCACCCGTCTCTTTGAATACATGAGACATTTTGGGGGTAAATAGGGGCCGTCGGAGTCCCCCTGCTGAATTTAATCAAGCCAATGAGACCAATGAGGTGAATTAAGGCTGGAGCTGACTCAGCCTTACAGAGGCCTCTTTATGCGGCTGCTGAAGTCGAGGGGGCCCAGGGTTAGCATGCATCACACACAGGAAAACACCAGGCAGCTCCCAGACAGCCCAGGCCCCAGCAGTCCGCCCCTGAATTCCTCCCTGCTCGACGTTTATAAGGAGCATATCGCCTCACTAGAGCCACTTTCAAAGAGCTTTTCGTTCACATTGCGAGGCCCCCCATTTCCTCCTCGCTCTCAGGAGGGAAATGTAAGTGTGCACGAGTGGAAATGTTGCAGAGTCGAAGGGAAGTGAATGGACGAAGAAAGCAATGTTATTTGTGGAACAGTGAGGCCCATTGGCTTAAAATAAACTCACACAAAATGACTTACTGGAAACTTCTCAGTCCTCTGCTCCTGATTAATGCCTCATTTTTCAACGGGCACAGAGAGTCTTTCAGAGGAGCACATGAAGAGAAAGACTAACTTTTGTTTGATCCAAGGTCATTGAGTGGCCAGCTGCAAGGCCCTCTATCTACCCCTGGGATCTGTCTTCCTATTGGACATCCTGTCCCTGATGAATTGTCACTCTTCTCATTTAAGATCACACAGAGGAAGCAGGAGACTGCCAGGACACACCCACTCGCCCTCGCCCGGCCAATCGGCTCGCTCCAGTTGTCCAGCATCCTTCGCACTCAGAAAACCACAGCTGCCGCAGGAGCTCCTCCGCCGGAATTTTTGTTTGTGTCCTTCCTTCCCTAATCTCTGACCACACACACTTGTTCGCTTGTGACAGGCAGCCGATGCCTCTTGGCCCCGGCCCAGCCCACCACCCCCCCAAATCTTCTGCACCGCCCTGAGACATCTGTGTGATGTGAGGCAAATGAGCAGGAAAGCTGGGGGAACTTCAGAGTCGACTGCTGGAACAGAACAAGGGGGCCCCCACAGCAGAGTTATATAACAGTCAGAAATCGCTCACATGAAGAACATCACTCTCCTCTGCAGACGCATGCCGAGCTCTCATACCGTGAACATGGACATTACTGTACATGCATGCATGTTTTTTTATTTTTTTTACAGTCTGGCATGCAGGAGGGGGGGGGCACGGACAGATGCAAAGCTCATCTTATCCAGATATCTAAGTGATTCCTTCTAGGCATGAGGTTTGTTCACTGTGAAATGGAGAGGATGTGATCTCACCCAATTAAAATCCAACCTATGTCGCTCGCCGCTCATGACTTGATCCAGGCTTCCCCTTTGTGCCAACCTCAGCCCCCATGTGAAGAAAAATGTGGTCTTTGGATCAATGTACAATAGTTTTTGCAAGGATATCCTCACAATGCAGATTTATGACATTTCTCACATTTTTAAATCAACACTTTGACATTTTCGGGAAATAACTTTTTGTCAGAGAATTGGGCCAATATTGACTGGTATTTTTTGGGCTTTCCATCCTCACGCAAACTGCATTTTCGGTCCTTAAAAAAGAGCTTTTGTACGTTTTTTAGTGTTGAGGTGCAGACAGGGACCACTGAGTTTTTGGTTTGTAACTGGAAACCAAAAATCTCTTTGGTGAGGCGTCACAAATCAGCTGACATTTTGTGGCCATAATATTGCTGGCTGCAACCTTGCTAACAGGTTTATTTACATGTTTACGTATAAATGTACAGTTGCTCTTTTACTGTATTTATGAACAAAGGCATCCCAGCTGCAGATCAATCAATACGCCATTGCAGCCATGAACTGGGCCTTAGATTAAAAGATTTGATACCAGTAGACTATAGCCTCAGTCATTGCATATGAGGCTTTAGCCTGGAGCATGTTAGCTTAGCGCAGGACTCATGTCCTGCAAGATCACAGATATTGTAACCACATTGGTATTGTTTAAGTAACAAAAACGTTTGTTTAAGGTTGGGAAAAAGAACATGGTTAGGCTCAAAATATTGACATAATAATGACATTTCCATCACACAAACATCAGTCGTCTGATGGGCTTGTAACCTAAACGTGACTTCTGCGTTTATGTCTCTTAACAGACAAAATATTCTCGGATAGAAACTGTTTATCAGAACAGCCTGTACTGTTGGTCCGAGGCAGGCTAGCTGTTTCCCCAAGTTTACAGTTTAATGCTAAGCTAAGCTAAGCTAACTAACTGCTGGCTGTAGCTTCATATTTAACTGGCACAACTGATTGGTATCAATGCTTTCCCTTCTCTAGGAAGTGTATTTCTCAAATTGTTTAACTGTTATGAATTATTACAAGCCTTAAAGCTTAATTCTGGCACCTTATAGGACGCCTCTTGTTTAAAGTGTACCCTCATCCTCTCCCTCCTCTGTCTGCTGTTACTCCTGAGTCCATGCAGGAGAATAGGGCAATGTTCTCGGAGGCTCTGGTCGGAGTGAGGGATGCAAGCTGCCGGACGTCAGACTTGTATACAGACTTAATGGAGGAGGAGGGGGACGAGGCCCAAAGCGTGGAAAAGAAACCCTCTTGTGTTCACGACCCAGACGACTAAAGACCAGGCCCGGATGTTGCTATCTGTCCCGTCATTGTCTCCTCAAATGTTGGCATTTCAGTTTGAATGATGGCTTTCAGTTTAGCCAAAACATTCCTAAGACACAGTGTGGAAAACACCCTCTTTTTCCTGTGCTGATTTGACGACGTTCCATTTGTTTGCTAATCTCGCCGTGTAGTTGAGTGCAAATTAGCTGGTTGCACCACAGAGCCTCCAATCACATCTCAAGCATTGTTGGTGGGGGTTACTCAAGCATTAGGGAAGTTGGAATTACACATCCAAAAAAACATAATTATGAGAAGGGTGGGCAGGGAAAACCACAGCAACTGGTGGGAGCAGCGCCACCCAGATCCTGATTAGGATTTGCTGAACTTCTCCTGGAAAGCACCTTCTTTTCCCGCTTTTCCCCCCTCGCCACTCCGCAGTGAGTGGCAGTGACACGGCGGCTTTGATGTGTGACATTCGCGATAGGAGGGCCCGCTCCACGCTGCTGATAGCCTGACCAGAATAGCATGTGAAAGAGCAAGAACATGCGCATGAACGTTTATGTCGCCTACTTTTCATGTTTGGGAACGGGTGTTTAATCCACTTCCAGCAGGGGTGTAATCAGTTGATGTGAAAGCATATAGTATGCAACCATGTGACGGACAGAAGCCACTTTATCTGCCCCACTGGCTGAGCTACACCAGCTATCACTCAGCACTGGGAGGAGTGTTCACCGCTGTTCACACCACAGCATTCCAGCCATAGCATCCTCTTCTCTACTGTCAGTAAACCCAAACAGCCCGCTTGACTCAGAGCACATGGGCAACCTGTAATCAAGCTTGGCCCCGAAACTGGCATGTAAAAGTAAATCCTGTGTTTATATCCGACAGAGAGAGAGAGAGAGAGCGAGAGAGCGAGGCCTCCCTCGTGGAGAGCAGGAAACACATAAGATGATGTTAAGCTTCAAACCAATCTGTGGGATTAAAGATCTTGACTATCACCCTCCACCTCTTCTCTCTTTCTCTGTCTTTGTCTCTTTCTCCTGATCTGTGGCAGTCTGCCCATCTCCGGGCCCCTGTGCTCTGGTGGGTTCAGTGGACTGGTATGCAGCAGGAATCTTTGGATCAAGGTGATTTCACGCTCCTCCACGTTTTCCCAGGGCTTTGGGCGCTCTCTGTTACCTCTGTGCAGCCCGGAGTGTGTGATAGCGGCTGACATGTGTTATCATAGGACACATGCACAAACAGCAGCAACAGGGTAAGGCTGCTTTATCTGTCTAACACCTCTGTTTCCCTCAAGTGTCAGGCTTTGGCTGTCTGGTGTGGGAGTCTTCTTGTGGAGAGACCCCCTTTGGACAAAAACACTGACCCGGGGATTTGTCGGCCCCTCCATGAACAGACAAAAGGATAACCCTCTGACATGAAATCTCAATTTTAAGATTTCAAACTTACACCCCGTCCTTTGAAGTAGAACTAATCTTGCTAACCTTGACATTCCCTCAGAGACAGTTCCCACTCTCACTTCACAGTCTGCTCTCATAATAGCCCCACAGTGCTCCTTTTCTTTTTTCTCTCAATGAAACTCCATATCTCATTCAGCTCTTTGGTGGCGACTGTGAAAAGAGAGAGGGGGGAGGTTTGTGAAGTCGTTCCAGCGAGAAGTGGTTCAGTTCAGCTCCTGTCATTCAGCTGAAATGGGCTTACACGTGATCGGAAGCGGCAGATTCAGATGTGTTAAAAGTTTATTTGTTGCCTTTGATAAGGCGTCTAGCACTTAGAGCTGCGCAGAGCAAACACACGGAAGTGAAATGGCCTTCAGAGATCAAACATGATAGGGAGTTAACAACCTCACGGCTTCCTCTTCTATTATAATCCTACCTTTTTCAGGTTGGATCCTGTCTTAGAAGGGCAAAACAACATCCTGGAGATGCCACAAGCGCTCTCTGCAGATTTACACGGCCGTCCTCGTACTTCCATCCTTTGGCGCGCCACCATGGCAGAGGACTTCCTTTCTGGAAAACTTTTCCCTGGAAAGAGATCAACATGCCGTCCACACCCTTCGCCATAAGGATGTGAACAACATCACACTGAAGGATCCCAGCTCATGCGGCAGGACCGTGACCTGATTAAAGCACCAATGGTTTCAGAGAGGATGTGCTGACTTTATGTAAGCGCTATCACATATTATTAGACAGTGAACCTGTGGTTACACTTACAGTAAGTTAGTACAAATAAGCTGATGTACTTTCACCTCACAGCATGTCGGACCTGGTTTGCGGTTCTTCTGTGTTGGAGTTTGCCTTCTGTCTCCGAGTCCTCCAACTTCCCCCCACGGTCCAAAGTCATGCAGCTTAAGTTTAATTGATGGCTCTAAGTTGCCCGTAGGTGTGAATGGCTGTTTGTCTCTATCACCCTTTTCAGACTGTGTTTCCACAGAAGTGCTGTGACGAGCTCTGCCATCACTCCGCCTCAGGACATTCATACTGAACGGCTTTATATTGGCGTCCATTCACACCGCAATCCGGCATTGATCGTGTCTTGATTTTGCATTTTAAGTTGAGGAAAAGAGGCTATTTCTGATATCGGCTGGGAATCAACTTTTCGGATTCTGATTCCAATTTATTTTTGGTTTCAATTGTTCAAAATATGGTGCATAAAAAGTACAAAATAGGCCATATCAATTCATTTATGAAGTACTAATTATATTTTGACCTGACAGTAAAAAAGGATCACCAAAGTGGTTTTAATTTATCCTGAGGGGAACTGAGCTCTACCAGATTTTATGACGACTCATTCAGTAGCTAGTTATTAAGAGATTTAAATCAAACCCATAAGTGTCAACCTCACGCTGGTGCTAGAGGCGAAGTCAGAGCATCTCCAAAGTTGTAATTATTATTCCTCCTGGGACCATAAAAGTATCTTTTTTTTCATAATTCTGCTTTTTATTGAGTCAGTGTTGAAATTTAGCTGTATTTATGTTTTCTGCTTGTGTGAGATTAATGTTTTTTTTTGTGCATGGTCCTGAGAAATAAATGTTATAAACTAAACTGAACTTTAGTTGTTTATTTTTTCTATTTTTTTTTTTATTTCTTTTGATGTTGAGATGCCCTCATGACATTTTTTTCACCAGTTAAACCTCTTTTTTTTTAAAAAATAGGATTTATATTTGAATAACTCTGGGACTGAGAAAATGTACTTAGTTACATTCGTCCACTGGAAAAAAAAATACTACAAAAGTAAATAAAAACAACTAATTAATTTAATTAAAATGTTTAACTTTGTCTAACTTTATTCTTTTTATTTTAGTTTTACTACTATATTTGTTGCATATAACTAATATTTTATTTTTAATTCTCTATTTATTAGTACTTATCTCTGTCTTTGTGCTACTGCAAGATCTGAGTAGCTTCTCTGGGGGTCAATCATATCTTATCTTATCTTATCTTATCATTTTAATTGTATATTATGGTTGCAATGCTGCTGAGCATTGTGATTATCATTATACTCATTATGCACAAAATAGCTATGTCCTTTGATCTCTATAATAAGCAAATACCAAAAAAGCCTTTATAATGTAGGCTATAGATATATGTAATTAGCACGACCCTTGTAGTTATTATCCTATATTTCATGCAGAGAGATCTGAAGGCACCATAAAAGTCGGTTGTAGTCTGAACCAGTTGTGAAGCAGATGAGGCCTACGTCATAGTCGGCGTGTCTGCCTCTTTCAAAGTATTGTTCGGAAAGTAGAGCAAGACCGGAAGCCGAAGAAACAGCTCCGAGAATTATTTATTTATTTATTTTATTTATTTAGAAAACGCGAGTATATTACCAGTATGCACGCATAAATCGTCTCACACCAAGTGTACATGTACATAAAGTAAAATTAAATAAATAAATTATTCAATAAAATCAAAGCATTGTACAGAAAGTAGAGCGAGACCGGAAAGGAAATAAATACAATATTGAAAACAGTTATTCTTTTTCTCGCAGCCTCTATGCCTCAAGAAAATAATACAAATATTTGTAGGAAACACGTGTATATAATCAGTATGCACACATACAGATTTTCACACCGAGAATACATATACACAAGTAAAACAAATAATAAAGAAAGAAAATATAGAGAGAAATGACACAGATTAAAGATTATATATATACTGCATTATTTTTCTTGAGACTCAAGAACAAATTGTTTTTATTAATTTATTGTGTAGAAAACATATGAATATTAACGGTATGCATACATAAATTAGTACATACATAAGTTTAAAAATAAGAAAATGTGATACAGATTCCGAATTATAGTCTACATTTTTAGGTTTTATTTTATTTATGTTATTATAATAATAATGATACTTATTATTTTTTTAATTTTTAAAAATCTTTTTATGTGATTCTCTTTCTTCTTTTTCTTGATACAGAAAGAAAAGAAATTGGTTAGTAGTCAACAGTTTCTTGATGAGCAACAGTTGCAAGCGAAGAGTTTTTGCCCCGGCGACTTTTACTTTGAAAGCCGCAGCCGGATGTTGTCCTCCTCGTTGTGTCCGGTTTGACTCCGAGCAGTAGAGCACCGCAGAAGAAGAAGCGAGAGGCAGCAGGACTGGAGCAAACCCAGCAGTCTCTGCCTCATGCTTCATCCCGGCCACTTCTCCTCCTCCTCAACCTCCAGTCCGATATTAACAACATTGTGACAGTATTTATTTTTTAATTTGTATTATTTAGCCACAAAAAAAACAACAACAAAACGTGGAGGGGGGGAGAAGGGGGCCGAGTCATGGAGCTTTTCTGCCTGGAGTCGGACACAGTCGTGAGAGCCCAGCTTGACCCAAACATCCTCTATGATGACAGAGTGTTGCATAGTTTATTAACAGTTGAGGAGAGGTTTTTACCTCAATGCTCTTATTTCCAGCGGGTCCAGAAGGATATTCAGCCTTATATGAGACGAATGGTTGCAGGTTGGATGCACGAGGTTTGTGGGCACTTCACTTTTTTGATGAGCTAACTTGCTTTAGCTAATTTTTTTTGCATGTTTACATGTATTTGAGCTAGTTTTAGCTCATAAACTGAGTGTTTTAGCTCTTGGAGAGTTGTCATGGATGTTAACCTGTGTGACAATTGAATGAGAATGACTCACCAAAAGGCGTGGGAGAGTCGGAAATTCCACCACGAAGAAAACTCAGCTTCAAAAGAAGTAGCCTAGCTTAGTATTTACATTGATTAACATCGACAAACTTGGTGCTTTTTGCTAACTAGCTACGCCGGGCGACAGAGGGGAAGTTAATCTTAATTTACATAATCGAAAAACCGACAGTTCCTCTTTTTATTAATTATTATTAATTTTTTAAAACTGGCTCAGGCTCGTTGGCTTTGCTCGGGCAACGTGCATGCAAAACCACTTTCATTTTGAATGATAAAATCACTTCATGTTCGCAAAATTTCTGTCTTTTAACTGTCGGGAACTATTTTAACACAACTTCTCCACATTTTGCACGCGTTTTAAAGCTTCTAGATGGTGTATTTTTATTTTTAAATATTTTTTAAAAGAGGACAAGCCCCAACAAGGAAGAGGAGTTGAATGGCGACGTTTTGCTGAACGACTTCCTATTGAACTAATTCGTTTCTGCCTTGCCCTGACTTTGCAGCCTTTGACTGAGAAATGTGACATAAAAAATCATTGTTTTAACCGAAAGACAACACTTGCATGAAAAAAAGTACATTTGTCAGCAAAACCACCTCCATCCTTTAACTGCTTTTCTGTTTTAAATCATGCATAAATACTCTACTTTTATATTTTTGTTATTTTATATCTCCTATAAGCTAATTCTTCTGTTACATTTCTGTGTTGTTTTAGGTGTGTGAAGAGGAGAAGAGTAATGAAGACGTCTTCCCTTTAGCCATTAATTATTTGGACAGATTTTTAGCTGTGATGCCCACAAGAAAGAATTTTTTGCAGCTTCTGGGAACTGTGTGCATATTCCTGGCCTCCAAGTTAAAGGACTGCAGGCCGCTATCTGCAGAAAAACTTTGCATGTACACAGACAACTCCATCACACCACGGGAACTGCTGGTAAGGACCGGGGAAGTCAAAAGCCCCATTCATTCACGAGAGCATGAAAATGCACTGTCATATTTTGGGATGATTTTATAATGCTAATAGCTATATTGGTTTCACAGGAAGTATCCCATTTTCCTTATAAGTGGAGCTGAGCACAACACAGCCACATCCTTTCTTTGGGCCCATGTGGGCTGGAGAGGCATGTGATGCCATCTAGTGCCAGTAATGCAGAATAGAATTAGGATATCATGCAATCCATGGAATTTCTCTGTATTTCAATTAGATATAGGAGGGCTTATACAAAAAATAGCTCCTTATTCTTACCTCTACACATCTATTTTAAATGAGTATATCTCTATATGGCATCCAAAAGCATACTTTTCATTCTTTCCCTTCAAAATGAGGCTAATTTAATCAACTTTACAACCAGTGTTTTCAACCGAAACTTTTGAAAGCCACCACATAATTGCTGCCACTAACATTTTCATTATTACTTGTTTTCCCAAATAATCAAATGTTAGATAATTGGGAAAAAAGTCCAAGTTGATGTCTTCAAATCGCTTGCATGTTCAAACAACAGTCCAAAGATAAAAGATGTTAAGTTCACCAAACAATCTGCACTCAAGGTTCACATAAAACTTGTTCTGGAGCTTTCTACTGTATCACACAGTCCCCATTAGCAGATTGTGTTTACTCAGTTGCTAAGGACCTGTACAGGAGGTGTCCAGACTTTCCATGATCCTGAGATATCGGGTTTACAATCACAGAGCTGAGACGAAAGAGGAGGAAGTAAATTATCACTCAACTGACTCAAAAATGATAGTTTTCAGTCATTCTTCAAGCAAAAATGCCTACATTTGTTGCCTTCAGGCTCTCAAAGATAACAACTTGCAGCTCTTATTTTTCTAAACTGTTGCTCGGACAAAACAAGGAATTAAAAAATGACATTTTAGTTGAAAAAACACTACTATATATGACATTTTTTAAATAATGGTCACTTGGGGAAAACTAGAACAGCTCTTGGAGAATGCAGACTTCCGCCAAGGCCAATGGGGCGTTCATGTGCTCCTTGTATGCTCCCATTTCCTGAGTTTTCCTGTGTTCATGAGCTGTAAGTCGTGATTTTGAAGCAACAGAGATTCTTAAAAGAAAATCTGTCGTATTTTATTTGCTCAGTTTTCAGTTGATTAGTGTTTAAACATGCAGAGGAAATGGATCAGCTAAGAAATACAAACAGGTAAATCATATTTTCCGATTATACCGACAACACATGAATGCAACACTATCTCGCAACGTTCACAAAACTGAAAAATAATTAGTATATCCGCCTCATGATCCGCTCCTAAATCTAATGGGTTCTTCTTTGGCACCCTGCTGCACCCTTCCACCATTAAAACCGGACCTGTAGCTTTTCTGTGATCCTGCAGACAAACAAACCGTAACGAAAACTTCCTTGGTGGAGGAAATAATTATAAGTTTTAGCGCTAACGAAAACAAGCAAATCCTCCCACTTGAAAAGGTGTGACCAGGAATTTTTACAAGTTGCCTCTTCTGTCCAATGGTGGAGTGAAACTAAGTAGATAATCTCAAGTATTGTACTCCAGTACAAATTTGAGTTACTTCTGCTCTACTACATTTCAAAGGGACATATTGTACTTTTTCCTTCACTACAAGTATTTGACAGCTTTAGTTACTCTACATGTTAAGATTTTTGCACACAAAATAAACAATTTTTTGATCTTTTGCTAATAAATTAAATGTAGAAACAGTATTTTACTTGAGTAAAGGCTCTAAATACTTCCTCCACCAGTGCTTAGTTCAGCCAGCAGCTCCACATGCTCTCTATACATCCTCTTGCGTCGCCTGCAGCTGTTGAGGGAAATGACATTCATCCCATTAGATGCTCCATATTGTCGTAAGACTCCAGATTCCTGGATATCCTGACAGGATGCACAGAGAAGGCCACGAGAGCCAGACAAAGATGTTGCAGCTCTTCCTTGTAATGGACAGTCTGCTGCTGCCGGTGCTTCAGCTGGAAGAGAGAAGTTTGGGGGGAGGAGGAGGAGGGAGGAGGTGGTGAGGCTGTGTGTCAGGGGGCAGCTGTCCAGGAAGTGAGAGCACCGACAGCAAACCTCCGCCCCGCTGATCTCTCAGTCGACAATCTCTACAAGGGCTAAAACAGGCTGAATGCAAGCATGTGTGTGCAGCAGGTTATGGAAAGGAAACTCCACGTAAATGTGACCTTTCAGATGGCAGATGAGTGTTTCGTGACGGGGGTGGGACTGTCCCCGTCGGCGCTGGGGTTTCAGTTTTTACTACGTTTGCTTTTGAGGCGACGCTTCCTACGTAGAGCGAGTGAGGAGTTTAATTCATCAGCATTTATTCATCACCGTACAGTCAGATTAGCTGCTTTTACTGCAGAGATTCACTTTTTAAGACTGTGATCAAAACTTCATATTCACTCAGTAATGTAGCGGTTCTGCCGTCTTCTACAGTGTTCCTCATGACTAACGCAGGGATTTTGAAGTCATAATGAAACCAAAAGGGCACTCTGAGAGTGCAGACCTCCACAAAGTCCAGGCCATATATCACAATAGTAACGAAAGTGAACATTGTTTGAGCATCCGCCCTGCAACTCAGATCCGTTTCGAAGGTGGATGCGTTGAAACTTTCATGAAAATGGAGCACGTAGGTCTCCAGTGCTCCTGCTGACTAACAAAAAAACACAAACTTCACTAAAAACATCATCTTTGGTGAAGGTAATGACTGAGAAGTCTTGTGCACATGGACAACATAATGGTCTTCATTCAGTGAAGGGAAATCTTTCCTGATGCTTCATTGCAGCAGAACTTCTATTTGGGTTATTGAGTAGTTTTGATAAGAAATAAGTGAATACAATCAATTTTAAAAGGTGTCACAGGCCACTAACGAATGTATGTTATTAGTTGACATGCAAGACTTGCTTTTCAGATAATTTGTCTTAAAGTAAGCTAGATCAGTAATAATAATTCAAGTTTCCCATTGTCGTCTGTTATTGATATACAGTATATCATGCATTCCTAATTCAAACCTGTCCTTGAACACGTGTTACAGCTGTTTGCATGGCTGCTGGTACAAATAGTTTCAGTGCAAAATATCTGTATGCACATATTTCGCATTTTCGTGCCCCTGCTGTGTAAAAGGCCCTGGAGGAAACTCTGGAGAAGCCTTTTGATTGGCTGGTTGCTCTTATATTGTTGCCTGGGTACAAATGGCGAGTTTTTCTAATCTGATAATGACTCGTTCTGTCTCTGCACTTTTCTAACCAACTCATGTGCTTTAATGTCTTATTTGTGGTTTTGACTTGTTGCTTTTCCGAATGTCAGCACATTGGTGCATATTTTACATCTTAAAATGCTACGTGCATGTCTGCAGTTATACCTTTCTTAAATGTTTTTTCCCAGAAATACTTTGTTGATTTGTAAAGATTGACTCAACACACAGGAAATCGAATCATGAGAAGCGTCCACCTTTCTTGCTGATGCTAAAGCTGACTGTATGAAGAGTCAGCTCCGTGCTGCTGCCTGTGCACTGCAAACTCACTGTAGCTGTTTGAGGCTTGTGACAGGAAGGAAGGGGCTAGCTGTCTCATTGGCAGGGCAAAGCTTGTCACATGCCGGCGTTATGAACACAAAGGATGTGAGGAATGAGAAAGGCACGCAGATAATAAGATACAGCGAGGAGAGATAAAGTGAAGAAATGTTACTCTTCTTACAGAGCCATTTCCTCTGGGAATAGGGACGGACTGTGATCTTTTTCACGGTCAATGGAGGCATGGCAGCACGCCATTTAACCCTCTGACTGAGTGGATTCTGCCAAGAGGCTGAATCTGAACTAACTCACATCTTCTCTGTGTTTTAGGACTGGGAGCTGGTCGTGCTGGGGAAGTTGAAGTGGAACATGGCCTCGGTCATCCCCAATGATTTTATAGAGCACATCATACGCAGGCTGCCCCTTCCCAAAGACAAGCTGGCGATGGTCCGCAAACACACGCAGACGTTCATTGCCCTCTGTGCCACAGGTAACACAG
>CAFUXE010000943.1:705787-716416 GCA_903364295.1 Serranus cabrilla
TTCGCCTCCTGAGCCTTTTTCTGATTTGTTTGCTCCCTCGCACGCTCACTTTGCTGCCTTGTGATTCCCACATCCACCAGAATATTCCCACACACACAAACATTCTCCCATCGTGAGTCATCTGTGACCTCTTTCTTCTCTCGGCATACTCGACTGGCTGCCTGATCCACTTTCTAGTCGCAGCCTGTTGCAGAGGGTTTTGATTCACAGCTGCTAAAAGCAGCTTAAAGTGGTCATTTCCACATTTCCCCACCAAGCGTCTGGGAAAAATCCTATCAGTGCTCTGTTTAGAGAAACCACGTACACGTTTAATGGGCCGATTTGTATCTTGTCCTGTATGAATCAGGTGCGGCCGAACTCTCCGTTTATTGTTTGTTGACAGGTTTAAAAAGTCAGGGCACTCACCATCTTTCCCCTCCCATCCCGGCCTCACGTCCAAAATAAACTCCAGCGGCTCTGGAGCAGCAGAAACTCAGATGTCCCCTCAGGCTTCTCCCTAGGTGAATTCTCATGGCATTCCTTTGCCTATACTAGGAATCCCTCTAATATTTTCATATCCTGGTCAGAAATACAACAGCTGGATCACCTAATACACATAATATACATCTCTGCTGTGTCACAAGGCCGCCTTTCATGTGCTAGCTCCGTTCAGCTAATTCAATGAAGGGAATAAAACAAAGGTCACTTTAGTGCAATGAAATTCCTCCCAAACACCAGTGTGGGCAGATCTGGCCAATAAGCACTTGTTTACTTGAACATAGTTATTGGAACCATAGACTCCTTCAATGAGTTTCATGCTCCGTTTAGCGCCGTTTTAGTGTCACACTTTTTTTTTTATATTTGGGTGTGTTTCAGTGGTCGCCTCTGCTATTCATAAGCAGCTGGTTATATCCAAGCACAAAGCAGCCGCAGTGGAAAAAAAAAGAGGCCTGCTGTGGTTGTGCAGTAATGTAAATGTTTGGAGTTTTATATGGAGTTGAGATGTTATTCTTATGATGGAGGAGCTCCTCCTATGGACAGCTGGTCCCTGGAGGAGAAGATGGGCGTAGTGAGGCAGGCTGCTCCGGGTTTAATCAAAGCTATCAGGCCACCACCACTGGTTAGCACTGGGCTACGGCTACGTGCTGGGCTGGACTTGTTGTGCGGTAAGACTCGGCCTTTTTAAGATCGGTCGTGTCCATGTGCTGAGACCGGAAGAAGCCTGTGTATGGTAATAATGGAAAACCCTCCAGGGGCTGTTCACAAAATAAAGTTTCTCCCAACTGGCTGAGTTGGGAGAAACTCCTAAAAATAGGGGTTAGTCCCAACGACTCCACTCAGGAAATATATAAAGTACATGAACTTTTAAAGGCATTTATGGATGGTGGGTTTATATGCGCTTTCCAACACAATATTGTTTTTATATGGGATGACGGTGCACATTTTCACCGTGCTGCATTTGTCTGTACACACTAAAAATTATGATAGTGTGCCATGGTATCTGATTTTACCAATGTCGCATTTTGTGTTATGTTACGTGTTTAGGCAGGCACCAATCACACGCCCAACGCCTTTTAAGTTATTTTTATTTATAAGCTACCTTGTACAGTTTAAAACAAAAATGTAGCCATTTGAAGCATCGTACCAGATTCAAGTTAGCTTACATTTGCAGTCCCTTGGCCCACATTCTTTGATTTAAAAAAAACTCTTAATTTGTAAAATACTAAGACATTGGGGTGGGAAAAAGAATATCCACTTGGTTATGACATTTTTTTCATGAACATGTTAGAATCAGTGTTGCCTGGATCAGTATAATTCAAATCCACTTGCTTCATTTAAGTCAAGTGGAAGGAAGAAGTGCCGGCCCGCTTGTCAGTTCGTAAAATGATTGACTTTAATCCTGTATAAAGTTGGAATTTCTTAGCTGAATTATCCGTCAAACCAGCAGCTTGTGAAGTGCACATAAAATACTCACCATCAGCTATAAATAATTAAATAGATTAGACTGCACATTTTTTTCCAGTTGGCTGAACAAATCAGTCGCAACATCTATCTATATTCGTCCGTCACACTCCTGTGTGTCTGGTCACTGCAGACGTTCATTCATGAAACATGATGTCAACCACAGAAATGTCGTCAGCCCCGCCTCTTCTCCCAACTCCAGAGCTCCTGGTGGTCAGATAAGACACTTTCCCATGAATTAAAAATAACCGTTGAGGTGAGAGAAGAAGGTTCATCATGAGCTGCACTACAGCAGCTCAGTGCTTGCGGAGGTGTGCTGCCTCCTCCGTCCAGGCCTGTTGTCACTTAAGCCTTCAGACTCCGATGCGTACCGGAGGGAGTCGTTGTTGGAACTCATTGCTCAGCGAGTAGGAGGATTCCTACTCTGCTTTTCTAATCAGAGCTGAAGTTTCTACGGAGGAAACCACACAGGTTACACCGTGCAGCGACGGCAGTTGAAATTCACACTGTGGGAAAGTTGGGTTCAGCTGTGGCACATGTACCTCTGTTGCATCGCCTCGACTTCCTCTGTGCTGCAGCTCTTCGTGTCGCAGGCACAAATATGTGACACAAAGACATCACCGCGGCCTGAAGCTGCTGCTTGACTAATTGCACATTAATACTCTTTCCTCTTTCCGTGCCAGATGACCGCCTTGCCATGAACCCTCCTTCCATGATCGCCACCGGCAGCATGGGAGCCGCTGTCTGTGGCCTGCAGCTGGACCACAGCGACCAGAGGCTGAGTCGAGACAACCTGACAGACCTGCTGGCCAAGATCACCAACACAGAGGTGGTGAGTACAACAGCGAAGGAAATTTATACCTGCCAGAAGTAATTACTTGATAGTTTTAGTGCTGCACAACAATGCACTGTTAATAATATTCATTGCAACATCTCACGACAGCAGCATAAAAGGCCCTTCAGTAAACAACAGCGATGACTTCAGTAGTGGCAGATTGAAGCTATTTACTTTTCATGGAGAGAGAGGCAGAGTGAGCGTTTGGCTCTTGGCTGTGGAGCCAGACTGCTGCTATAAAGAGCAGCGGCAGAGGGAATGTCTTCTTAAAACTCAGAGCCCACATTCTTGTGGTAGGACACATGCAATTTCTCTGCATGGCTCCCACTTTAGCTGCGTGCCCCTCCTGGTGGAGGAATATGTTTGTAATGAAGTCGAGGAGCGTCTTTCTCTCCAGAGAAACGTGCAGATAAAGAAATGCTGTCCAAGCTGTCCGCATGCCTGCAGAACAACACTGTGCTGCATTTTTAGATTACTTGTAATCTAAAAACTATAAACTAAATGTATGCATGCAACCATAATGAGCTGTCACAGCTTTATTAGATGTGCACTTATAACTATTTTGAAATTTAAATGTTTTTGCTGTATGCAGGAGCTTTATTATATATACAATGGAAGTCAAGGGGCCCCCATTGACTTCAATGTATTCTATCGTCATAAAAAGTAAATGCCATCATAAAATTCTTTCAGACATTTTTAAAAGTGCGCTAAGAAGCATTCTGAAATTTGAATGGAGTTTGTGCTGCATGCACATGTCTTAAATTCAATGGGAGTGAATGGGACTCCATTGACTTGAATGCAAGATAAAAGTCATACTAGGTCATAAATTGTACATGCCATCATAATCAGTGTTTGTATAGTTTATTAGTTTCCAATATTAAGCTTTTTGCATGGATTTTTATACAGTTGTGTTAAAAATAGGAGTCAATGGACTTCCATTGACTTTAAAGTATTATACAAGTCATAAAAGTAAATGCATCATAATGCTCTTTCATACCTTTTTTAAAATTGTGCACTAATAAGCAATCTAAAAGTTTGTGCTGTATGCAGGGTTTGGATTATGAATACAGTGGAAGTGAATGGTATTCCATTGACGTTAATGTAATATATCAATGCCACATGCCTTTATAATGAGCTTTTGTGCAGTTGATCAGTTCTTATAAGCATTTAAATTTGTATTTGCTGTTTTAAAAATTCAATGAAAGTCAATGGGCTTCCATTCGTATGAAGTCATTAACTATAAATGTCATTATACTGAGGTGTATGTAGATGTATGATCAGTATTTAGCATTTTTATTTTATTTTATTGGAGTTTGTTCTACATATTCTGGCTGATATTTTAAAACAATGGATCTCTATGGTTGTAATTATATTTAAAAATGAATAATTCAAACTATAAATGGTATTAATAATAATTCAGCAGACATAAACAAAGAATTGTGCCAACACGTGAATTTAAAATAAAAGGTGTTTTCGCTGTTGCACAGAAATTACACAAACTTTAAAACTACTTGTCCCATATTTATGGCAGTGTGTGCGTTCATTGTGACAGTGAGTCATTGTTACACCAGAGGACCAGTTCAGAGGCGTAGAAATCCTAAAAGGCCGCAGCCAATGGGCCACAGGAACAACACGGCTTGCCTCTTAGCTTGTGGTTACGTTGCTTGGCGACCAGGGCCCCGCAAACCCAGCCGTCACAACAGGCGCTCCGACTGCAGCCCATCGGGTTCCAATTATCCGTACATTTCAAAGGAATGTTGGCCTCTTTGCGAGCCTCGGTTCATTCTTTTAAGAGTCCTGCAGCCGGCTCAGTGAGCCAGACCTCCCACATCTTCCACACAGACCTGCAGAGGGACGCAGACAGCGAGGCAGAGGATCCCCTTTCACTGGAAAAGTTGTCCAAAAACATCCGGTCCCACTGTCCTATATTCTGTTTTACACCCAAACTCAGAGGTTCAGGGTGCAGTAGGTCAAAGCCATTTCCTCTTTAGACCTCCTCATGGGACTGACCGCGCTGTAAACCCAAAGGGGGGTGGAGGAAGGGAGTCCAGATCTGCTTCTCTGTTCCCCGACAGACCACAGAGGTCCTTGCCCCTTCACATTCCCCCCGCATTCATACCTCAGCCATGCACCAGTCTCGTGTCAGAGAGGGTTCCTGTGCCCACCATGCAGCTCCCTGCACTGTGCTGTTGGTATTGGAGCGTGCTGGTACCCATTGTTCTGGTCATGATGCAGACAGGACCACCTACCTCAACGCACATAATTCCCTGCTGGTATGCTATTCATGTGACCAAAGCTGTTAAACAATTTGCACATCAGATGTGATAAAACGGCAGGTTTTTGCACGCCAGTGTCTGCAGACAGGTGCACAGATCAAACTCACTATTTATCAGTGAATACAGTGAGCAAGTTTTATTTACAGTAATGTAACTTTATTTGTCTAGCAGGTAAAAACAAGGCACCTTTTGTCTTTGCCTTTACTTATTTTAAGCCCAACCATGATCTCTTCTTATACTTAATAATTTTGTTACTTGCACTTGACCAAATAGTTTGGTCAGAATTCACAACATTAACCACAAACTTAAAACTGCAACCATAGTGGAGCGTCATATTTCAAGGGTTACCCAGTGTGTTGGAAATGGATGCAAAGGGGTCCAAACCAAGTATGTGATGAGCTGTGCTGAAAGGAAAAGAGACAAAAATGAATGCATAGGAAGTCAGCAAAATGAAGTAAAAGTAGCCTGGACTTCAGAGGGTGTAAATAACTTCATTGTCTCAAAACAGAAGCAAAGATGTAACTGACCGTCTGACCCTTTTTGTCCCAGGACTGTTTGAGGGCGTGCCAGGAGCAGATAGAGCGCGTGCTGGCCAGCAGCCTGCAGCAGGGCCAGCAGTACCGGCAGGAGAACGGCGTCCGAGCGGGCAACAAGGCGCGGGAGCAGCAGGACCAGTCCAGCACGCCCACAGACGTCCGAGATGTCAACTTATGAACTCCCATCAGCTCCCGACTCGCACACGCCGCTCACGCCTGTTTACCAATGAACTAACGGGAGCGAGGGAGGCACGAGCCGCCACCAGCTACGCAAAGGCGCCACATGAGCGACGGTGTGACAATCTATGAACTTTTAGCAAATAAGAAATTTCTAGTTTTTCTCCTTTTTTTGCCCCATTCACCCCTTTTTTTGGGTGAACTTTCACCTTTTTTTTTTTTTACGGGCCACATGTAATCAAACAAGCTATTTAAAAAAAAAAATTCTTGAAAACTTGATAGTGCCTTAGGTTTCCCAGAACGGAAACCTGAATATATTTTCATACTTGAAAAAAAAAACAGCATAATTATATGAAATATACGTATTTCTTTTGATACAACCTAGTAAAAATAGATATAAATGATGTATATTTAGCTAGCATTTAGTCATGTTACTCTTTTATCATCTTTAGTGAGCAGTTATCAATTCACAGTTTTTTGGGTTTTCCTCACCTGTGCAGGAGAACTACTATAGTTGAATGCTGATAATACAGTACATGGCATTTAAACCAACCTGATATCCAGCCGGAGGAGCGCTACTGTAGTTAGCTGCTCTCTCTCTCTATCTATCATACTGTGCACCTGTAGCACTGCTTACTATTTATGCTGAAAAATGCTGGCCAGGAGTGGGCTGGGCCTGCTCACAGAGGGAGAACATGAGGGGCTTTGAGGTGTGGAGCAGTGGCTACTGTTTAAAGGTTAACACAGGTCAGTTATTATTGATTTCACTGCCAGAATCCACAGACCAGTACAGTATGTAAATAGGATGATATGTACATGTATTATAATTCAGCGAGGCTACATTATTATAGTTCTGTTCTCGGTCTAGCTCCTACATGTTCCAGAGTGTTTAGTAGATGGTTTTCAGGCGATTTTAGCCTCCGATAGGTAGTCATGTTACTCGAGGAAAGAGGAGATTTGGCATGTTTTTATCCTTATTACCAGGTTTGAGAGGAAATGGACGCAGGTTGAAGGTTTTCTTGTGAAGTTTTATTTTCGGAAAAGAAATGCATGTGGAAAGTAGAGAGGGATGCTAGAAGTTCGGATTGATGAATAATCGGCGAGAGAGTTAACTTAAGCTAAAAGTTTCTGCAGGTGCACGACGCGGGGGGGAGGGAGAGTCCCTGCGGTGTCCGCAGCGCTCGGATTAGTCGTGCTGCAGTTTCTCCTGTTATCAATTTCACCATTAACTTTTGTTTTTTTGAGAGTGGGCGACTTGGAACAATATTGATGCACTTTTAAAAACACACTCCTTAAGAATGGTAAGGGGATGGTGGTTGNNNTTTTTGGTTTTTTTTTTTTTTTTTCCTTTAAGTTATTTGATTTTTTTTTCTGGGCTGGATTCCCATGGGGTAACGCACATTGTCTTGAAAGCTGCGCCCCGACAGGTGAGTAGACGTAGGATAATCGGTGTTATAGTATAATAGAATATAAACTAAGGAAAGCCAAGTCACTTGTAGACTTTTTTTTTTTGATTCAGTGCGTTTATTTAACCTTACTTGAATTTTTGTTAATTCATAGCCAAAACCTTCCAATAGTTCTTTCAAAGAGTTACACGCATACTGTGTCCTAAATATTCTTGTTTTTGCTCTTTTTATGTAAACTGCTCTCTGAACTGAAGTTTTAAAAGTAAGTTTTCTGCATTATAGGCATGAGTAGGTAGGGGTTTACATGGTGTGAACGTTTTGACTGTATATAACCAACTTCCCAATGAGCAGAAATGCTGCAAAAGTCCTCATTACATTTTAGGAAAAAAAAAATGTAGTTTCTAAATTGTATTCGTGCATGTTATGTTGTGCAAAAAGCCAAATGTTTTTTCCCAAAAAAAAGTGCTTTAAACAGAAAAAATGTTTATGCTTTTAAAGGTTTTGTGTATAATTTGAAAGATAATTCCAAAGTGAGAAAACTAGATTATACACATCATTCTCTTGCTGCTATGAAGCTTTTTCTTTTCTAGTCTTACACAAAGATGCCTTATCGTGATTCACTTGTGTGCTGCTATATTATGAAATTGTGTACATGTAACAAGTCTTCTTTGCTTTTCTGTTGTATGTGTACTGGATGGAACGTAACACAGTTTGGTGCGGGACTGGAAGTACTTGTTTTTGCCGATCTGTTTTGATTAGCATGTTTTATTCTTTTTAATTGTTCCATTTGTATCTTTATATTCTACCATATTCTTGCTGCTTCTTTGTAATGTTTGTGTACCTCAGGTTAATTTGGACGGATAGAGCGAGAGCCCATCTCGCATTACCTCATCAAACTTCACACATCACACACATGTCGTCTTCACTCTGAATTTGTTGGACGGGTTTAATTTTTTTTTTTTCTATCTGGATGAGAGAAAAGACTGTGCTTCTTCTCTTTAAATCACAAAAAAAATGTCTGCCGCCAGATTCCACTGAGCAGTTCTAAGTGCCTATACTTTAAAATAGGTTATTTCATATATCTACGTCAAAAACCAGCCTATGCTGTATGTCATACGTGTATTGCAAATTGGCATGTTTTGATCGGTTCATTGGAATAAAATGGAATATTGTTTATTTTTGAGGTACCCATTTAGTCGAAGTTTAAACCACGAGAATGTTTGATCATAGTTCGGTGTGGTTGTTTTTCCAAACTCCTCTCCCACTATCCCCATGAGCAACCACACAGTGTACCTCAATAATTTCTCCTCAATAAAATTGGCTAAAAATCATGTGGCTGGTTTATTTGTCTTCTGTGCAGACTCAGGTCTTTTAATCTGCAGACATATGAACTGATCTTACCCGTCTGTTGCCACTAGAGGGCGACTAAAACACTACAAACAGACAAGGCCCTCAAAATGATTAGAAAACACTACACTGCTTTATTTTTAAATAGAATTTGTCCAAGTTTAAGATACCATTGACTGTTAAGGACACTGTTAACAGTTTAAAATAATGTTAATAATAAAATAGAATGTTCCAATGTATCTAAATATCCTAAAACTAGCACATTAATGAACTTGGGACTGTGAATTTGTTTTATTTCTCCATGCAAACATATAGGTATATAATGCATACAGATGCTTAATATTGCATATGTTATTTTGTCAATACATAAGTAACACAGCCATTTAAATAGTGTAAAACTGTAAAAAATTATTAAATATTTTTCTTCTCAACCTCCTTGATGGAAATATATATAAATATCAAACAAAACCATTAATGGATGAATGATAATAATAAAGAGAAAAATAATAAAATAATAATAACAGGTAATAGAAGTATGAAATATTAAAAAAAAAAAATCCTTCACAGCTAGAATATAATTCATCACTTTATTTGTTCAAATCATACAAATAAAAATTAGAAGTCAACAAAAGTATATATTATGTTAAACAACTTACAAATGAGTCAAACCATGAATGAAAAAATGTAATGTTTACTCTCAACAACATTAATTATGGTTACCATCATAATGATTATGCTCTTTACGCAGCTCTGCAATGCGATATGATTTGCGTCATGACGTAGAGTCACGTCACAAAATTCCGGCTGAACAAACCAGGAAGTAGCACAAGAACAGCCGTTGAAGATGTTTACATTCAGTTTAACGCTCGTACGGCAGTAAGTGGTTATTTTCAGGTTTAATCCACCTTTAATACTCTCAGAGGACTTGAATGTGAATTAATCGATAATGTGACTGTATTCTGCAGGAACAGTCTGTCCTGTCAGTGTGGTAATTAAGCATGGCGGCTGAACGTGTGCTGAAACAAGAGTTAACGTCGAGTAACTTAGCTAACGTTAACAACTGTGGTTCAGTCTTCTTAACTAACCTAAAGCTAACTCACTAGCTGTTTATTTCAGCACAGAATTACTATAATTTCTCTTGTGAAATATGTTTAACCTAATTCAATGTCACTGCTGTATTTCCACACAGTGGGGAAACACAGTACAACAAGGATAAGCTGCTGCAAGGTACGTTAGAAAGGGGAGACACTGCAGGTTAATAGGATGTGCAGGGGAGTGAGGTTTCTAACGACAATTTAGACTATGTTTACAGTACTAGACGCTGCAATAGAACTCTACCTTTTCTACAAAATATAGTAGAATATACACTGAAAAGTTAGCTTTGGATGTTTTCTTTCCACTACATGACATGATTGACATGTTATGTTTAAAAAAAATTCCCAAACCCTGAAAATTGGCCAGTGCATAAAAAAAGGATTTTTTTGCCTCTTGACTTGAAGTGTGAATCATCCATACAGCTCTGGTCAAATATGTAGATATAATCTTATATGTTACAGAAAACTTTTATTAAGATTAGAGATTAGATTTAATTAACACTAGTTTAAACTCTCTTTTTTCTCTCGTTAGGACAAGGTGTGGACACATCCTTGTCAGAAACAGGTGCTCAGCAGGCTGAGGCCGTGGGGCTTTATCTCAAAGACATCACATTCAACAATGTGTTTGTCAGTAACCTACAAAGAGCCGTGCAGGTAAGACACACTCATGAATTTTTAATTTACCAGGTCAAAACAAGTGCTCTACCATCTGGATATCACACCCAGAGATTAGGTGAAGTAAAAAAAGATAAATCTCTGCCCCTCCTGCCACGTGCATAGTTAAAGAAAGCCATGTTGTCAGACTGGGTGACGTGTTTCTTTATAACTATGAACTTTGGCACTGCATTTCTTACTAGACCATCCCACATACACTTTTTGATGAGATGCTCACAATACAATTCAATGTGTATTAATCCATCGCCATAGATAGATTTTTAAAGAAAGTATTGAGAGTCGCAGCTGGTCTTGGGATTCGTTTGAGCTTAGGACTATTTAGCTATTTTGTCAGTTTTTGAA
>CAFUXE010000944.1:109401-120336 GCA_903364295.1 Serranus cabrilla
AAACTTAAACTTAAATTAAACTTAAACGTGAAATTTAAAACTTAAAATTGAAAATGTAAAATTCAAAACTTAAAATTTTAAACGTAAAATTTAAAAAGTAAAATTTTAAAGGTAAAATTTAAAACGTAAAATGTAAAACTTAAATTTTAAACATAAAATTTAAAATGTCAAATTTAAGACATAAAATTAAAAATGCAAAATTCAAAACATAACATTTTAAATGTAAAATTTAAAACCTAAAATTCAAAACGTACAATTTTAAACAAAATATAAAACTTAAAATTTGGAACATGATATTTAAAACAAAATTTCAAAACGTAAAATTTTTTTTGCATCAAATTGAAACAGTAAAACAACGTTTATTCTTCACACCAAGTTGAATTATCACTAGTGCGACATGTAACAAACCTTTTGTTTTTAAATAGCTCGGCCATCAGGAATAAAACATGCAGCTTCTCATTCACTCGCCACAGATGTTTTATAAAGTGTTGAAGCGAGTGTCGTGTTGAAGTTGAGGTTCATGGCAGTTTCACGTGGTGAATCCCGCCTAGAATGAGGAGGTTACAGCAGCATGTTTACCAGCTTGGTTCATGTTTTAAGATGCTGCAGCAGGAAACAGAGTCAAGAAAAAGCAGCTGCGACCTGAACTGAGTCGAGTCCAGTCAGGAAATGAGCAATAAGAGCTTTTCTCTGCTCATCGTGCAGCGTGTGGCTCCGACTCCGCAGCGTGGTGGAAGTTTCTCTCCAGCTGCTTCACAGACCGACACATGAAAGTGTGAAACTCTCTGAGTCGCGTCTGCAGCTGCTCCCGCTGCTCGCCGAGGTGACGTCGTGACTAAATGCTAAATTGTTTTCATGCTGGCTCTGCTGGCTCTGAAGATAACGCAGAGACAGACTCACATGTGGCAGCAGACGCTCTGTGGCTTCGCTGCTCTGTTTGTTTTCACTCGTTTCCTGTGTCGCCGCTTCCCGCCGCCTCGAATTAGCAAAGTCAGAAGGATGTTTCCAAAAGGAGCAGCAGCCGAAAGCACGCAGCGACACTGAGCTGTTTATTTTACAGAATAAAATCTGAGGGAAGAAACTGCAGGTGAGAAGGAAGAAACCGCTTTTTATTTGGCGTTTGAGGTGAAATTCAGCCATCTGCAAATTGAAATACACAAATTATAAACACTGGTTTTGGTAAATAGCTTTAAAATCTTTCAAATACATTTTTCCTCATTGTTACGTCACATGAGCAGACACTAAAAATCCTCAAAAAAATTGTTTTAATTGCATTTTACGTCCTTGAAGTTAACTTTGACTCATAAAACTCTGATTATAAAGTATATTTAAACACTTAAATCAGCAAAGAAAATGTAAATATTAGGAGTCGGTGCACCACTGTGGCTTCAAACTCGTTATTAATGCTGTAAAACTGCAAAGACATAAGAATATACGGAGTATAAAGAACGACAAAGTCCACTTATGATGCAAAGCAGCTTCATGTTTATGTCACTTATTAAACTATCTCACTTCCCGTAGTTTAATCCATTTATTTTACTTTTTTAACTATGTTTTGTAGCACCTAACCATGGAGATTTTTCTCTAACTTTGAACAAGTAATTTAGTTGCCAAATCCAAACAAAACTGCAAATGTTTCACAGTGTTAATATATTTAAAACGACAAACATTAAGTTTTAGTTAACAGAAACGCTGCTCTGGGAGACTTGTGGTGAAAAATGAATTAACCCTTGTGTAGTTTTAATAGTCTACACCCACCATTACTTCCTTAACTTCTATAAAAAGCAGAAAAATTTCATTTCAAACTCTAAATTTTCTCTCTATATTCACCAAAAACGTATCTGTGTTTTCCGTCTTCACAGTTCAGGAAAACTGAAGGGAAACAAAGACGGTCTTAAACTACTTCGACATTATTAGCAACAAAATAATAAACATCACCCTGTGTGAACGACAACAATAAAGGATTAAAACTTCTAAATAAATTAAGATACTTTCGAGGTTCTTGTTGGGGAACACAAAGGTTAATTGATTTGATCGGATGTGAAACTTTTCGTCTCTTCACTGAAGTCACATTGCTGTTTTTTATTTATGCATGCAGCATTTTTAGACCCTGGACACGTTCAGGCCTGAAGAACAAATAATCTAGTAAAACAAAAAAAGGCTTTTTCCTCTCCTGGAAAAACAAACAAAGCTGTGAAACACGGTTTGCATTTGTGATTTGAAAGACAAAGTCTGATCTGTAAAAATACAAAATACCTGAATACTTTGTGTTTTTTGGCCAGTGAGTCAGGGAGCTCAGCTGTTAGGAGAACTAAACACGTATGTTTCTACAGCATGAAGCGACTGAGGCCACATCGCTTCATTTTATGATACTTTGACAGTTTGTTTGTTTGTTTTTGTGTTAATTTGCAGGGTTTCTCCTCCAGTTTTGTTTTTAGTGTCTCATAAAAACAGCCGTTCGGAAATATTCCTACTTTAAAATCCTTTGATTATCTAATTTAAATGATATTTAAAATCAAATAGATTTTTTGTTCTACGTTTTTCTCTTCACCTGCTTCATTTTATGATATTTTTACTGTTTTGTTTGCGTTTCCAGCGTTTTTGTGTTTATTTCCAAACCAAAGATTCTCCTAAAAACAGGCAGACACAGATATTAATGTGACAGTCAGGAGCTTCACAGCGTCTGACGTCTGTGAGGATTTTGGTTTGTTGTTTACAAACACAAACAGCAGTTTTCATTCAGTGAACATGATGGAAATCTGGTTTCTTTCATGTATTGATTTGATCAGTTCAAACATCTGATTTGAAGCTTTTTTTCTCTTCAGTAAAGCTTCATTTTATGATATTTTCACTGTTTTCGTTTTGTTTGTTTTGTTGTGTTGATTTGTAGCGTTTCCACTCAGGTTAAGTTTAATTAACAGGTGAAAGAAAGAAAGAAAGCTGACTTTATAATCCTGTTGATATCTGACACAGCTGTGATCGAAATCATTTGGTGTTGATCCAGTCTTTTGTCCAGCGTCTCTTTGGTTTGTAGTTCAGGGATTGATTTGCAGATTTTTCAGAGTAAACTGTGACGGTTTTAACCTCCATGACTTCACTTCATGTTGGACATTTTTCAACCGGCGTAAAGTTTCATTCAGTCTTTTCCTCTTGGAGGAAATCCTCAACGTGCTGCACGTGTGAGGTACAGCTCTGTGTGTGTGTGTGTGTGTGTGTGTGTGTGTGTTCTGGCTGCTTTCATCCTGCAGGATCTGTGCAGACGATCTGCTGTGAGTTCAGGTTCAGCAGATCTCGCTGCGTGTGTGTCGCCCTTTTGTTTCAGATATCAGCAGTTAGTTCCTGTTTGTGCTGCTGTGATTATTGAAAAAAAACCTTCTGGTGAGATTTTGATCAGAGTTAGAATATGTTTAATCTGGAGCACCTGTGAACTCCACAATAAACTCTCTGCGTCTTTTTCCTCTTTAGAACAAATGCATATTTTAGTTAAATCTCATATTATAGTTAATATAGTTTAATCCTCACAGAAGAATATTTACATTTCTTTGCTTCTTTTCTTCATTTAATCACATAAAAATCCCATAAATCCAGCAGCACAAAAACACTGTTAATGCTTTAAAATGTCCAGATAAGATGCATATGCAGGTTTTTTTTCATTTCCAAATTCAGTTACTGCAACAAGTAATAAAGAACAGGGTCTATGTACACGACTTGACTCCCCTTTTCAAGCTCCCCTCCCTTCTTGTCCTCACATGCAGGCCTGTTAGCCCACCTCTCCTTGAGGAGGAGGAGGAGGGCGGGGCCAGCTGGCACGCTAGAGAACGGAAACTGGCGCTGCGGTAAGTCTGAGCTGGGAGCGCGGCGGAGGCTCGTCCCTCTCACAGCTCGCCGTCCCGACTCCTCCGTGTCCTCAGTCTGTGCTCGAGCTGTGACCCTCGGCGGTTGTTCCCGCTGGTTAAATCTGTGCTCAGCCACCAATGCTCCCCTCACCTGCAGCAGCATTGGGGCGTTGTTGTCGATGCATGAAATATTGTGTTTTAACGTTGGATTAAAACAACACAAAAAAGCTGCTTGTTGATGAGAAGAATCAACAATGCTTTTAAAGGGGCTGGAGAGCTTTTTCAAGGTTACTCTGTTTGGTGTTGTTTATTGATTTGGCTAATTATGCAGCATGTTTTTCAGTTGTGTGCTCAGCCAGAGGCAATCTGCTTTCACAAAACAGCTTTTCATCCAAGCCAGAAAGCAGATGGTGGAGGAATGTGGGCAGCCTGCTGCCTCCTCTGTGTTTGATTTTGTCAAATCTGTTACCTGGAATCACAGAAATGTGTCAGAGAATGCTTTTGTCTGGATTAGAAAGACTTTAAATGTTGAATATGGCTCAGGAGGAGGTAAACCTGAGCTGACTCCCTCCGTTTCTCAGCGAAAGAAAAACGCTACGAGATCTTTTAATCAGCTGTTCATTCATCACTGTCGGGGAAACGTACAGTTTAAACCCTGAGTCCATTAGCCAGTGTGTGTTAGCGTTCCCGTGTTGGTGGCGGCTGCAGCAGCTCAGCCTCTCGTGCTGTTTATCTGTCAGGGGAAAACTCTGCTCGTCCCTGAGGAGGAACAGCTCAGCAGCTTCCTGCATGACATTCGTCAGGTGTCTCTAACGCTGATGTGACAGACGTGTTCGCTGCAGGGACGTCAGGATGGATCGAGGGGTTTTCTTCTGATTTGAGCTGCTCCGACTTGTTGTAGTTTTATAAATCCTGACATTTATTTGTAATTCTTTCAACAACAATACATCCAGAGTACTGTATAGGATAAAAAGGATCCAAGTATTCTAGGAGATTTAACCCTCTGAACCCCAACAAGCCGTTTCATGGCTTTTTTTCTCTCTTTTTACATTTTACTCACTGTGTCCTTGTTATATAATATATACAATCTATATAAATCTATATAAGTCCTGCAGCTCTGTGGAATCAGCACAATCATGGCTAGAAGTGGGAACAACTCAAACACGTCTATGTGCAGAATAACACAGTTAGAATGACAGAAATCAGGAAAAAAGAAGAAAACAAGTTGATTTGATCTGATAAATTATTTCAAAAAATTGGAATAAAATTGAATTTTTAGATAAAGTGTCAGGAATGTAGTAAAAGCAGAGTCCTCCACATATTATCCATATGCTCAGTGTTGTCCTGTGTGCAGCCTCTCCTGTCCTCTCCTCTGGGCTCTGTGTAAACAGCCTCTCCCGTCCTCTCCTCTGGGCTCTGTGTAAACGTGACCGTTGGTCTCAGCAGAACCAATCCTGGCTTCACAGAGTCTCTGAGGAGCAGAATTTAATGTTTCTAATAGGATCAAAGTTCAAACTCTGACGATAATGCCTGTTTTTAGAGTTTCTTTCTACGATTTTTGGCAATGTTTTAAAGAAAATATATCTACATTTCCACTATAAAAGCTGACGTTTCTCTGCAGAACACTTGTCCTGATTGTCGGACTCACTAACTCACAGAAATGCTTCAGTGAGTTACTTCAGGTGACTTTTAAACATGCCTCCGTCAGCCACAGCCTCTTTAACAATCACACCTCCTTTAAACCCTCCTTGACCCTCGCGGGGGGACGGACGGACGTGTCCCGGCCTTGAATCTGCCTCCTGATTGGTATTCGAGCAGAGAGGGACACATCCATCATCACCTGAGCTGGAGCTGCTTTTCCTCCTGTCACTCATCATCATAAACCCTCTGTGACGAGGTCACTGCATGCACAGACAGACACACAGCACGCGGCTCCACACAGCGCACGTCCAGCGGAGAGAGGCTCGAACAGGCGGCCCAGATGTTGCAGAGACAGTAATTAGCATGCCGGTGCTGCGTGCTGCAGGATTGATATGCAGTTCATGTCCCGATACAGAATTCTGTTTGGTCTCGCCGGCTTTGGCTCGCTGCTTCCCCTCCCTCGTTTCTTCATCCTCCCACGATACGTTTCCTGTTTCTTTCTTCAAACATGTTCAGCTCAGGATTCATCAGTGTTACTGACATGAACGGATGGAAGAGATTGTGCAGAAACATCTGTGTTGCAGCATTAAAGCAACTATAAGGAACTTTTACCTGTTATATGACCATCAGCAAGAATATTAGCTTTTTCTGCAGAGGTCAGATTTCTGCAAAATCAGAGGAAGTCATTCAGGTTCTCCAGAACCATGCAGCTGGGCAACAAGATCTCCAAAATAATTAGGACAAAATGACCCATATGAGCATTTATCAAAAGGTTTGCTGTTTTAAATACGAGGCTGCATTTTTGTTGAATTTATGCTGCAAAGTTACTTATCTAGATTAAGGGAGAAAAGCTGGTTAAACTGTGCATGAGACGCTGCTGCAGTAAAATTAGAGGTTTTCTAAAGGGAGTCTGGTGCCAAAATCAGGACAAAGTGAAAGTTCCTTATAGCTGCTTTAAAGTGGACTCAGACATACAAACAAGAGCAGAAAACAAATTGTTCGAGTTGAAATGAAGCCACAGAATGTTGATTAGATTGCATTTCTCTGTAGAGACTCTAAAACTAATCTAAAGTAATCATTGTAATCATGTCAATTTGGCGTCTTTTTAATGCAAATTAAGGTTGAATTAAACTCAGCACAGAGTAAGTACGTCCTGTTTGTGTACATTTCTCCCAGAGAGAACAAGCAGTGATGAAATATTCAGTAAGAGAGGGACTCAGAGATCAGAGCAGGAACACATCTTTGTTCTCTCGCTGGCAGTTTGTGGCTTTAGTTTCTTGGAATTCTGAACATGTTTAATTCATTTTCACTCAGTTTTTATGAGTGGAGATGAGAATAAAGGGCTTTTATTATGATTAATGGCAGATAATTTAAAATCAGGAACGACAGCATGACAGTTATGTTGCATAAAAAATACGCTATAGCGACAAAAGTTTTAATAATAGTCATTAAAATAACGTTTGGAAAACAGGTTGTTAAAGAAATTATCATCAGTGGATTCAATGACACGAGCAGCCCTTCAAAATAAAAGCATGCTCGCTCTGCCGTCTCTTCACTGCGTCACGCTGTGAGCCGCCGGGGGGCTCGAGGAGTTTGCTCCCTTCATCTTCTGGTCCTTGACTTTAGCAGCGGCGCTCCCACACGGAGGCTGAATAATCTCCCAGCGTCCGCTTCTCCCAGGAACGCCTGGTTTCCAACGCAGTCAAGTAAAAAACTTGACATGTCAGCTTTTCCTGACACCTTGCACAAGTGCATCTGCTTCTCATGTAATTATACATAAATGCATTCATATTCATACGTAACGTGTAATGAGCTTCCTCTTGTCTGTCGTTGACCTTTCCTCGTCTCATCTTTGGAGGTTGCAGCTGATTTTCATGCATATTTTACATTAAGCAGCTGGTTTTGGTTTGTTGTTTGAATACCTGAGGATTCCCAACTCTGCCAATAAAATCTTCATATCTGGATGTTTCTACCATCTTCAGGAGAACATTTGGACACATTTTTAGATTATTTGGGTTTAAAAACATACACAAAGTCACCCTCTTATACTTAATACTCTTTGATTAAACATGACAATAAAGAAATGCAAAATCATGCAAATAAAATGTTATAAATTGAACAATACAAGATACATTTTTCCTCTCATGGTGTAAGCCCAGTGTTGGGGAGTAGTAAATGATCCATAATCTACATAAACTAGAAGTTTAACTACATTTTGCAGGAAGTCAAGATAAAGATCAGATCAGATGTTTTTCCTTTATTAGTCCCACAACGGGGAATTTTTCAGCTGTTACATCTGCAAAAAGTTTATAGCTAAAACAAAAGAAGCATCAATGAAATAACTGAGAAGATTTAATATAAAATTAACAATTTGAACAAGAGGAAAACATAAAAACTAGAAACAATATCTACAATATAGATGGAACTTGCTGGTAGTTGAACTCATATTTGCACAGTGATTCAAATAGGTTTTGTGAAAATATTCATTTTTGAACATAAAAGAAAAAAAATTATTATTATTTTTTATTTTTCTGTTTCTTCTTTATAAGAGGTTTTCCAGGAAACTTGTTAGCTGCAAAATAATTAATATTTATAATAAATAAATATTTAAATAATATTTTTTCTGTAGTTTTGAATCTACATTTGTGATACTAAACATGAATAATTAGTCTTGAATAAGTATTGATTTTGCTGTTTATTATGATTAAATATTGTTGTGTTATATTATAGAAGTTAGTTGGCTAACTGAGTCATCCTGTTTGGTGAAATCTCCCAAACTGGTAAAGAAAAAGAAACAAAACAAAACCAAAGCTGACATTCGTTGCACTTTCCCATGATCCCTTTTTTTGATTGGGTGCTTTTTGCAATAGTGGGATTTCTTTTCATGTGACTTTTTTGTTCTAATTAACCAAACTAGATTTGCTGTTGAGCTCCTTCCATGAAGTCATTTCTATCTTCCCGTGTGCTGCTTCAACCACTTGGGTTTTAATGACATCATCTCCTGAACACCACTTCCTGTGTCCCGGCTAAATAAAACCGCACATTTTCCATCTGAGGGCGTTCCCAAAATCCTCATGAGCTCTGTGGTTGTTCTGCATCTGACCCTGACCTCTGACCTCCAGGGTTCAGTTCCACAGCAGTTAGAGGGGGTTTCCCAAATCCTCCAAGCCCGTAGAGGCCAAACTTCACCCTGACAATGACAGTAAAAGACGCAGCACGCCAACACTCTTCTTTAGATTCAGCGCACATCGTCCTCCCTGCATCATTTCATGCTCCGACCACTCAGAGTAAAGACTCCCTCGGGCAGAACCGTAAACACTGTTTGATGTTGTCGAACAGCAGCCGGGCCTCTTGAAAGAGGTAAACGTGGAGAATTTTGAGGCATGGTGGGAGCTTTGAAACACAATCTAAATGTAGCACGAGACAGAACCTGAAACGGATGTTCAGCCGGCGGTGTTGATGGGATGGAGTCGGGTTTTTCTCTTCAGAGGCGTCACAGCGTGTGGCGGCGGCGGCTGGTTTGAAACGAGAGGTTTGTGCGTTCTGCTGCCGGTTCTGCTGGATTTTCTCTGAATCTTTGTAAAGTATGAGAGAGCACAAAGGTCCAAACAAACATTTCCTGAAAGTGTTTTAGCTGCATGTTTCAATTCAGCAGCTAGTTTCTAAATGCTGCTGATTAAAATGACCGTTAGAGAGCTACATTTATTATTAATAAGTCTGAGAATAAATAACTATATCTACAGGATTATATTTCAGTTTAACAGCAAAATGAAGCCACTTTTCTCTAATTGGACATAAATATCAAATCAAGTTTAGATTTAATAGAAATCAGTTTTTCTCCAACTTACACACTTAATTTTATGTTCATTAATTTTATAGCACCATGATCTATAATTGATTTTTACCACGGATGAGTTTTATTTACCAGAGCAGCTTTAAAGTTTTCAACACTTAATCACCTCAACTACATACAACGCTTCCATTTGTTTGGCGTTTTTTGGCTTTAAATGACACATTAACGTCTTTCAATACTTATTATTCCACTGATACTTCAACTGACACATCAACTGCTAACAGTTCAACTGACATTTCAACTGCTGCTTTAATATCGTAAAGTTTCTTCACCACTTCAACCACTTTCAGTTCTTCTGTTTCTGCCCACTTACATAAAAATATTGTTAAATTTTTACCCTTTAGCTATATTTACAACAGTTTTACCAAAATGAGCCCATTTAAAGTCTTGTCTTGTGTTCTAGTGTAACTCATGGTTTAATGGTCTTCTTATTATGTGATATAACAGTGGGACGTCTATTTTAACCAACTACATAATTAACACCAAACTGTGTCATTTATCTACTCGGTCCTGATTGTAAGAGTCCCCAGTAAAGATGTTTTAACAGCAGGATTTGTGGGGGTGTGGGGGAACTAACCAGGCCTTCCTTCCCTCCTCGATCCCCCCCGTTTTCTCACATCACAGAGAACCACTCTGCCCCTCCAGATGTCACCGGATACACCAACAACACCGCCAACTCCACCGCCACCGACGGGATCCAGGTGGAGAGAGCCCCGGGCGCCGGCACCGCGGCCCAGAGGCAGACGCCCAAGTACGGCAACGCCGAGCTGATGGAGACCGGAGACGGTGAGTGCGTGGAAGAGCTGGTGACTGGGCTACGGTTTCCATTAAATAAACACAAATCTGAATGTACTGGATTGTAAAGATTAAATATATAAACTAGAAAAGCACTCAGCCAAGGCAATAGGGTCACTTACACAATACCAGATTTCACACAAGAAGGATTATATTGACAGCATGTATTCTGGGACACTGGCATCGAAATATTTTATCCACTAGATGGCAGCAGTTAGTGAAGGCAATAGGGTCACTGAGCAATAATATAAATTCCAGATGGTGTTCCGATCACCGATCACCACCAAAATCTAACCACCTGTTCCTCGTCCCAATACACACATTGTCTGAAAATTTCATGTAAATCCGTGAAGCACTTTTTGAGTTATTTTGTACACAAACAAACAAACAAACAGGCAGATTGTACAGGTAACAAAAGCTGGTTAAGCTCCAGTGTTCAACAGGTGAATCCTGTTGTGATCATTGCTGCAAAAACTGTTGCATAAAAGTCTGTCTGAGGTTATTTTTTGACTTAAAAGTCCTAAAAGTGTCGTTAAACCTCTAGACTTTGTTAAAGAGTTGATTATTCAGCTCACTTCCTGTTGTTTGAGCTGCACTGTGAGCTCCTGGTGGTCATGAGTCACGTGTGAACGTGTCCAGCTGTTTGCTCTGCAGCCTCAGGCCGACGCTCCGACTCAGCACTCTGACGTGTGAGGAGGATTCTCCAGCTCTCACATGTGTTCAGTGTTTCATCTGGAAAAACATGAAAGCTTTGGATTTCTAGTCTGACTGGGAGACTGAAGTGCTTTTAAACAGACAGACCTCCAGCTG
>CAFUXE010000945.1:22132-33314 GCA_903364295.1 Serranus cabrilla
CAGAGAGGTGTGTGTGTGTGTGTGTGTGTGTGTGTGTGTACATGGTTTCCCAGAGTGACCCGGTATGAACGTATTCAGATAATAAGAACCTGGTCCGGTTTAGCAGGTGGATCGTTTGCCTGTTTGAGGTGAAGAGTAATAACGAACCTGCCACGCTGACGCCTTAATATCCTCTAAGTATTATTTGCTGATCTTCATTTTGCGTGCGCTCTTTAAATGGTATTTTTCAGGAAGTGATTTATAAATCCAGACGAACTCTCAGGACGTTGGAGTTGAGACAGAATAAGATTAGAGAGACGGGATGAGCCGCATGGGGCCTGAAGCCGCTCGGCTCAGCACTTCCTCTCTGTTCTGTCCGCTCTGACATTTATCTGCTTTATTAGATTATCTGGGCTACATGGCTGCTCGCACACACACACATATAGATATATACATTCACACACAGCCTCGATTCATTACAGCCTAACTGCTTACTTAGGTTTATGCCCTCTTTAAATTACACCACAGATAGCCGAGCAGCTCACAGGCCGCGCCGCCATCCAGCAGGAAATTAAGAAACATTGTTTGTGAGTGTATTATCATGCGTGTGTGAGTGGTCATAAGGTTGGTTTTAACGGGCTCATCTATAGGGACTCTGCTTCCCATCATTAGTAATTCAATTTGCTCTTTATTAGCGCCTCTTATCGGAGGCGCAGACGGCCGCCAGCAGCTTCGCTCACTCCATCTTCCTCAGCACTCACCCTGCTCCTCCCGTCTCCCAGCCGAGCCGCTTTAATTAGGGAGGCATGTGTTCCCGCTGCAGGCCGCTCAGGTCCCGGCAGGACGGGCTGATGGAGAGGAGAGGACACGAGCTAACGGATGAGGAGGAGAGGAGCAGAGCACGGGGACGAATAAAGCCTAATGTTAATAGTGATGGCTTTTCTAATGTCTTCTGACTTCATTGAGTGTGGGAGATTACAGCGGGATGGGCGCGCGGCGTGCAGGGTGCAGCAGGAGGACCGCAGGGCTGGAGGGGCCAGAGGAGGAGGGGGGGGGGCTGTAAAAACAATGATTGCTTTCCATCAGGTTAGGCCTATATTCTACAGTTCGTTAAAACAATCCAATTTGCAAAAGGATAATTATGCATTAGCTCCTTTTTATCTACTGGAGGGAGAGCAGTGCCGGGGATGATAGCAGCGCTGCTGCCTCCACCTCTGCAAATTACTTGCTATCGGCACTTGTTCGCCATCACGGCTGAATTGGGCAATCAATTAACGCCCCCCCCCTCCCCCTCCTGTGACTCTGTGGACTGACAGCAGCAACACAACAACACAAAGCTGCAGGCTGCAGGCTGCTGCCCTCTGCTGGACACCGCAGGAACACACAGGAACACACTGACTGCACCGCCCAGCATCATGACCTGTCAATCACAGGGTGGCCCCGCCCCATATTATAATGACCTGTCAATCACAGGGTGGCCCCGCCCCATATTATGACCTGTCAATCACAGGGTGGCCCCGCCCTCATATTATAATGACCTGGTGGCCCCGCCCCCATGTTATAATGACCTGTCAATCACAGGGTGGCCCCGCCCCCACCCCTCCTCTGCTTAACTTCTTTTTGACACTAAATGAACTGAGTGAAGACATGAAACTAATGATTGACAAACTCAATCTAAACTATATTCAGATCATCGTGGTGAGATTTCATCCCAACACGTCCCTCAGAAAGCTGTTTGTCCTGTTTCGGGGTTGGAACGCTGCATAGCTGCATTAGGTGGTGATTTCAATAAGATGACAATGAACTGATCAGCGTCAGTCCTGCAGGAGAACACACACACACACACACACACACACACACACACACACACACACACTGCGGTTGTGTGAATCATTGGACAGTAAATCACAGCACAAAAGAAATAAATACAGATTAACCAGAATAATAATCATATCTGGCTTTAAAAACGATATAACCACTAACATCAGTAACAGATGAATATAAACAGTGTGAACATTAGTGTCATTACAACACCACAGCGCCACCACGTGGCTCAACAGGGTCACTGCGAGCTTTACCATGGAGCCGTGCCTCTCCATCTACCATCTCAGCCGTGCAGAGTAACAGAGTGTGTGTGTGTGTGTGTGTTTCTCACCTGTCCTGGAGGAGGTGGGGGACAGCCGTCTCAGCTTGTGTCGACCAAAAGACACCAGCTCCCTGGAGGGCGTCCTCCTCGGCGAGCCGTGGCCCCGGGCGCCCCTCTCTGACCCCCCGCTGTGTGCCGGGACAGAGGTGCGATCAGTAACAAGCACACTGGGAAACAGAGCTGTAATTGGAGTATCCTGTGCTCTCTGCTGCCCCCTCCTGGCAGAGGACAGGAAGGTTTCTGGACTCACCTGCTGGCAGACCTCCTGATGATCTTCATCCTGCTCCGGAGCTTGAAGGCAGCAGGGGAGGAGGAGGAGGAGGAGGAGCAGGAGGCTACAGACGGGGGAACAACAGGCCCTCCTCTCACTGCTCTGCAGCCTCTTTCTGACGCCCAGTGGAATGCAGATCTGCGGCGGGTCACTCCTGCAGATGAACTCTGACCTTCAGCCTTCCAGCGGTAGCGGCTGCTGAGAGACGAGCCGCCGGAGGACGCGGCAGCTCCCTTTTTTACCTTCGGAGAGGAAGCGGAGGCGGCTCTGGGTTTCTTGGAAGCGTCTCCCTTGTCCTGAGCCCTCTGGGACGGACTCGGCGCTCTGGGCGACAGTGACTTCCGCAGGGTTTTGGCTCCAGCGGAGGAGGAGACCCACTTGTACTTGGAGGTCCTGGAGGCTGCGCTGACGGAGCTCAGCTTTCGATGGACCTTCTTGGCGGGCGTTCTCTTGGCGGCGAACACGGGGGAGCTTCCCCCGGCAGCTGCAGCCTTGGATCCGGACACTGCAGCGCTCCCAGCTCGGCCCCTGGCTGAGGAGACGGAGCTCAGCGATTTAGGCTCCGCCCCGCCGGCGCTCTGGCTCTTTACCCAGGTAAACTTGGATTTTTTCAGAAAGGAAGCGCCGCCCCGGCCCTGGCTGGGGTGAGCTCCTTCAGAAGGAGCAGAGCGGGTTCTGTTTGTCAGCGGAGGTTTGACCTGAGCTGCAGGGCTCTGATCTGATCCGCTCTCTGAGCCGGTCCAGGCGCTCGCCTTAACTGAACCACCCGGGGTCTCTGGCAGGACGGCCCGCCTGTGCTCGGCCCTCCGCTGGAGATCTGCAGCCTGAAGCCTCCCGGGCTGCACACTGGGGCCTGCTGAGCCCGAGCCTCCTTCTCCACCTTCGGGCTGGGACACAGCAGCTGGAGCTGTGGTGCTGCTTGTCCGTCCTCTGCTGAGCGGAGGGATCCCTGATGATGGAGGGGCAGCTCTCGGACTGTCCTGTGCTCTGCTGGGACACTCACTGTGGGACAGCTGAGCCCTGGAGGAGGCGGGGGCCCGTCCAGCAGAGGACTGGGGGTTCCTGTTGCTCAGCGAATACGTCTTCCTCCAGCCTCCGCGGCCCTGCGCAGCATGTGGCCGGCCTCTGCAGCTGGGGGGAGGGAGCACAGCGGGGCCGGGGCCGCCGCGGGCTGATGGAGCTTCGTCTGTGGACGGGGCATCGCCGTGGACACTCTTATGTTTATTGATCAGATCTGTGAGTGAGAAGTCACACACAGTGATTTACTGTCAGTTTACACTTCTGTGTTCACTTGCTAACATAGTTCCCACACACTCGTATCTCAATCTTTATCAGCAGCAGCAAAATGTCCCAGCAACTCAACGGTGGAGCAAAATCTCCCCAAAAGATTTAGAATAAAGTAGAAAATACTGGTAATAAAGGTGATAAAGACAAAACATCCAACCACAGGAGCTCATGCAGAAGGACCCATCGGAGGAAACAGAGTGGGACAGTTTCATGTTTCTGCTGTTTACAGTTGAAGCCTGTTACAGGCCGTAAACACACTGACACACTGGGAGAAGGTTCAGGTTCCCTGTGAATGTGATGAATCTGCTCCCAGTTCACATCACAGCAGATGTTTCGGGTCACTGAGGAGTCTCCGTGCAGAGGACCTTCAGTCTGTCTGCTGCTGTTTTATTTCACTCTAAACTGTCGTTAACGTTAGTTTACAGCTGCTGACAGCACAAACACACAGTAACAGCTCAGTGACGCTGAACACAGAGTAACTCACTGAGCTGGAGAAACGACATGTGAATAAAGAAAGAAACAACATGTTAATGAATCGTGTTTCAGGTTGTTTTGAGGCTTTAACGGCAGTCCGCCGGTTTGAACAGCTGACAGGCAGACAGAGAGCCGCTGCTGCCGCTCAGACCTCCATCAGTGAATGAAAGCAGGAGAAACAGATGGAGAAACACGGAGAAACACGGAGAAACACGGAGAAACACGAAGAAACACGAAGAAACGTGAAGAAACGTGAAGAAACGTGGTTAAATGGCTTCTTACTCTGCAGCAGCTCGATCTGTCGCTGCAGCGCCGCTCTCTCCGCCATGTTTACACTGTCATAACACTGCGACCAGCACGGCGCGGGGTTATGACGCGTCTCGTCCTGTCCAATCACAGACCACGTTTTAAAATGCCCTCAGCTTTGTCTTACAGGCAGAAGGCGCGTCACGTTCTTTAACTTTATGTTTTAAGGATGTATTTGTTGATTTTATGGAGACTCGGAATGTAAAATATGAATTAAAGCAAGACGGTATTATGTAATGAACAACTGCCATCAAATAAGATAAGCATGTAATGTGACACTAACTTAGTTTATTGACACATTACAACCTGATTTTAAAAAATAATTGTTTTGTGAAGGTCAAGCAGAAAGTGTCACGGAAAGAAAACAGATGTGCCTGTAGCTGGAGTACTTGAGTATATGTACTTAGTTAGATCTCCTTTAATCACTGTGTAATCTGTACACATAATTTACACTCAACACCTTCACACCATAGAAAAGCACTGGGAGAGCGCAGACCGTCGCCAAGGCAACAGGATCACTCACACAACACCAAACTGCACCTGAAGGATTATATTGAAAGCATGTATTTTGGGACACTGGCATATGAATACTTCATCCACTAGATGGCAGCAGTTAGTGAAGGCAATAGGGTCACTGACGCCAAAATAATAAATAAAAAATAAATTCACAATATAAATTCCAGACGGTGTTCCCGATCACCGATCACCACCAAAATCTAACCACCTGTTCCTCGTCCAAACATACACGCTGTCCCAACATTTCATCCAAATCTGTGCAGAACTTTTTGAGTTACTTTGTACACAAACAAACAAACAAACAAACAGACAGACAGACGGACGGATGGACGGACAGACAGACAGACGGACAGACGGACAGACAGACAGACAGAAGGACAGACGCCGGTGAAAACACGACCTCCTTGGCGGAGGTAATAACAGACATGTATGATGGGGAAAATTACATTTCAAAATGTAAAAAAAATAAACATTGTGTTAACTATTTGCACTGTTCTGATGCCGCCTACATAAAATAAAACCATGTAAGCACCGTCCTGTTGGACTCATGGTGTCTCCTGACAGCTTTGCTTGTGTTGTACGAACTCTCAGATGACTTTTTGGATACATCTGCTGGATGAAAATGTAACATTATAACATAAAGTTAGTGGTTTGGAAATAGTCTGTGTCCGTCAGCCCGCGCTGAGGGCTGAGTTCCCCCACGCTGCGAGGACCTGCTGTCACTGGTTTAAACTGCTGCGACTCTTTATTTCTATGTTCACTATAAAAGTCGTTCCTGACTGTAACAGTCGTGCTGTCTGCGGTGACCTGCCAGCAGCAGCAGCTGGAGGAGTTCAGACATGTTTACCTGAGTGACGCAGAGAAGTGAAAGAGGAAGTGAAAGTTAAAGCTGAGAAACAGCGAACAGTAAACAGAGAAACTGTGACTGTGCTGACGGTGAGAAGGCCTCCGATTTATTATTTATTCATCCTGCCGTTTGACTCTGAGAGATGTTTCAGATTAAAGCTGAGAAGTTTATTCACACTTTCCTCTAATCTGACCGACAGCAGCTGTTCAGCTGGAGCTAACGTTAGCTAGCGGCTAACAGTTAGCCTCCGCTGCTAACTGTACGCGTTATTATTATTATTATTATTATTATTATGACTGCTGTTTACTGAACATCATGTTGTTCTGACTGCTGCGGGGTTTATATGCCTTCGAGCCTCGGCTTCACTTGTGGGTCTCGTGGTTCAAAAGTGTGTTAGACAGCCATCCAAAGTTATTAATAACCATCAAACACAACGATTCATTATAATAAATGATATGACTTTATTGACTCTGTCTGTCTGTCTGTCTGTCTGTCTGTCCTTTGCTGGGTGTGGTTTCTGCTGCTGAGTAATTCACTCTGTTTGCTTCTGGTGGTTTTGAAGTGGCTGCTCCATTTTTGTCACAACACTGTGGTTACACCACACTTATTAATGTGTGTGTGTGTGTGTGTGTGTATGTGTGTGTACAGATCTGCAGCTGGTCACCATGTCAGCAGACATCCTGTTCTTCATCGTCACCAGGAAGCCGGAGCACCCCGCACACATTAACGCGGGGCAGCTGTGCTTCATCCCAGAGCACAGACACCGCTCAGTGAGCAGGAGGTCGGATCCTCTCCTGAAGCTGCCCGTCGCCTTCGTGGACTCTCAGTCCTCTTTGGACTACGACCTGGAGCTGAGCAGCCTGGAGGCGCTCAGTGTGCAGGAGGCGGAACTGCTGCAGGCGCTGAAGGAGGACGCAGAGCGGCTGCACTGGTTCAGGGAGAGAGACGCTCTGCAGACGGCGCTGAGGCTCTCGGAGGGCGCCGCGGTGTTGGTGGACGAAGCAGGACAGACGCTCAGAGGCATCGTCCGCTACATCGGAAGACTGAAAGAACCGAGGTATCCCAGTCCCATATCAGGAACGTTCTTCGGCATCGAACTGCAGGTGAGACTAAAGGCGACCGTGCAACCAAATCATAGAAGACCCGTTTCCTTCCCTTATCTCCCCCAATCAATGATGAATGAAGCTGCAGCTGCTCAGGTTTGAAACCATGGAGGTTTGTGGCGTTCCAGAGAGGGAAACATACGGTTCGACATGTGCTGCACCTTAGATTATGTTGACGAATTGGAGCCGGGAATGGATGGGCTGAGCTGAGCATGTAATGTTATATATAAAGATTTAATGAAGTACTTTCTGTCCCTTTCCTGCAGGGAGCAGACAGAGGGAAGGGGAAGTCTGAGGGCTCCTTCCAGTACCAGCGCCTGTTCTCCTGCTCCAAAGACTGTGCTGTTTTGGCCCCGTTCTGCAGAGTGAGGCCGCTGGTTCCCAGCTCGCTGCCGTCTGCTGCGCTCACACAGGCAGAGGAGCTGACCTCGGGGGACAGAGTCACCTACTTCCTCAGCGATAAATGCCGGCATGGAATGGTTGTGCATGTGCAGGAGAAGGATGGAGAGCACATCGTTCGGATCTCCACTGTGAGACTTATTTCAGTTCTGCTGTGTGGACGGTCCTGCTGCAGCCATCATCACGGCTTGTTTCTGTTTCCTTAAACCAACTGTTTTCATCTTGTATGGGATCAGCATCAGCGCTGATCCTGCAAACATGTATAACATACATTCTAGAAGGGGAGAGCGTTTTTAAAGCGCCATAAATGGGCTCCGTTGCCTCTTTCAGTGATGAAATGAATGCAGCTGTTGGTGTCCTGCTCCTCTGGGGAGGAAAACACAACAGTCACGGAAACATTTCCAAAATGTGACCGTTTTATTCCCGTCTTTGCAGTTTTGTCTTAAATATGGGGAAGAACCAGCAGAGGTAGTTTTAATAAAGCCAGGATGACTTTATGAACTCAGACATATTTTTATCTCCTTTTTATTCTCATATTTACACACACTGACGATTCGTTTATCAAACTCCTGCTGATCCTCCAGTTCTGTTCTACCAACCAAACCGTCACATTTCTAACGAGTCGTTGCTGTTTCAGGACAAAGATGAGAGCGGAAAGAGAGGCGGGGAAGTGGAAGTTCCTCTGCGGCTGGTGGCGAAGGGGGAGGTGCCTGCAGGTGTGAGCCACGTTTACATGATGAAGCGTGAAGACTTACCCACACAATAAAATAATAATAATGATATTCCTCCCTGCAGAGCCAGAGAGCATGGACGTCGACACGCCGCCGCTGGAGCCAGACGCTGAGGATCTGTACTCCGACCTGAGCGTGAACTCTGTGGTGGAAGTCACTCTCGGCCGAGGAAATTCCTACGGCATCATCCGCTGGATCGGCACGCTGCCCGGCTGGGAGGAGGCCATGGCCGGGCTGGAGCTGGTGAATAAAGGCTTTAGGTTATTTATAGTTGGTTCCATCTATTTGGGGATCCGTGACGTCTCTGCTGTGTTTCAGGAGGAAGACAGCGGCGTGAGCGACGGCACCTTCAAACACCAGCGTTTCTTCAGCTGCCCCCCCCGCAGAGCGCTGTTCGTGAAGCTCAGGACCTGCAGGCCCGACTCTCGCTTTCAGAGCACGTCAGCCAATCACAGCGCGGCGCTTCCAGCACAGGAAGACACGGGTCAGACAGCAGCTGAGCATGTGTTTCAGGTTAACCTGAGCCGGCAGCGCCCCCCGGTGGACACGGGGCTGCTCTGCATGGTTTTCAGTTCTGTTTGATTTGAGTAAATATCTTTTGTAAAAATCTGCCAGCTCAGGGAAAGCATCAACTTAAACTGTGAGAGGAGGAGGAACAGGATCCTTTTCACGTCACACACGATGGAAAACAATCATTTGTCTGTCATGTTGAACAGACACACGGAGTAAGAGTAGCAGTGTAAAAAACAGATACTGACACATGTTGTATTTAATGACTAACCAGGCTGAACTCTGTGTTTGACCTTTAATACTGGACAGACAGTCATCGTGTCATGTGTTCTCACCCTGTTTCGTGTGCTGCAGAGAGCGGGACGGAGCGGAGGACGGGCGGGACGGTTCCTCCCATCAGCACCGAGCAGGTGAAGCAGCTCCTGATTGGACGGATGAAGGGGATCCAAGGACACTGCAACTCCTGCTACATGGACGCCGCCCTCTTCAGGTCAGAGCGCTGAGCGCTTCAACGGGGCCTGAACAGAGACTAACTGAGTTAAACCGAGTCTGTGTGTGTATTTCTGTCTAAATGCTGAGAACACAGATCTGTCCTGTGTGTGCAGCCTGTTCTCCTGCTCCTCTGTGTTGGACTCCATGCTGTTTAAATCCATACAGCCTCTCGACGCTCCCATTCAGAGCACGCTGCTCCACGACATCGTCAACCCGCTCCGCAGGTGTGTGCTCCTCCTGCCCGGCTGGTTGGTTGATGTGGTGAGCTGTGTGTGACCACTCTGTCGTTGCAGTGAGGGCTTCGTGGAGGGTCGGCACATCATGAAGCTGAGGCAGCAGCTGCAGAAACACGGATACAGTCACTCCTTCACCACGGAGGAGAAGGGTCAGTGTCCCCCCGAGCTTTAGAGCGCCGACTGCTTTCAGAGCCACTGATGAATGTGGCTGCTGTCTTTCAGATCCGGAGGAGTTCCTCACTGTCATCATGCACCACATCCTGGCCCTGGATCCTCTGCTCAAACTGTACGCTCCCCCTCCACAGCTGCACCTTGTTCTGGCTGCAGCGACCGTTTAACTAAACGTACCTTTTCTCACTCAGCTCTGCAGGCGGCAAAGTTCAGGAAAGTTACTGCTATCAGATCTTCCTGGACCAGAACCACAGCCTGGTGCTGCCGACGGTGCAGCAGCTGCTGGAGCACTCGTTCCACACGGCCGGCCTGAAGCTGGCAGAGGTCGGTCACTCTCACTCACACACTGAAGGGAAACGTTCCTGTGTCCCTGTCAGGGAGTTCAGGTCTGATCCTGAGTCAGTTTATCCAACCGAAGCAGAAGCTCAGGCGGAGGTTTGGCCTGCAGAGGCTGGTATGAAGAATAAGTTCTTCATGTTCAGAGCTGGATCTAACAGCCAGTATCCCTGCTGCTGAAGATGAAAGCCGTCTTCTTGTTTCTGAGAGGAACGTGTTGATGTGATGCTTGCTGTGTGTCCAGCAGATGTCTCTGTTGGACAGTTTTCTGTGCAGAGGATCATCGGTTGGTTCTTGTGCCTGCAGGTGCCGTCCTGCCTCATCCTGCAGATGCCTCGCTTCGGGAAGAAGTTCAAGATGTTCGATAAGATCGTTCCCTCTCTGGAGCTGGACGTCACCGACCTGCTCTGTGAAGGTGCTGTTACTGACACGACTCTGGCTTGGTGACCTGCAGGCGTGTGTGGCTGACATGGTTGACGTGGCTGACGTGGCGTGTGTGTCGTGTGTGGCTGACGTGTCGTGTGTGGCTGACGTGGCGTGTGTGTCGTGTGTTTCAGGTCCGCAGCAGTGCATGCTGTGTGGCAGCGCGGCCCAGCTCGAGTGCCCCGACTGTTTTAAAGATCCTCTGTTCAGCCCCACGGGATTCAAAATGTTCTGCAGGACGTGTTCGTCTCAGGTGTCGTATCTTAAACCAACATTGTCCTGATGCTATAATAATATATATATAGTAACTCTGCGTGTGTTCGTCCTGCAGGTGCACGCTCATCCTCAGCGCCGCTCGCACCAGCCGGCCGCTCTGGACGTCCCGACGGGTTACTCCGCCCCTCACAGTCTGATCAGAGACAAGCTGGAGCTGTTCGCCGTGCTCTGCATCGAGACCAGCCACTACGTGTCCTTCATCAAGCACGGGCCCGGCAGCCAGGACTGGATCTTCTTCGACAGCATGGCGGACAGACAAGGTGAGCGCCGTCTCAGTGTGTCCTCTCGCCACGTGGCCGTGAGCGCGTGCTCAGCTGTGTGTGTTGTGTCCAGGAGAGACAGACGGCTACAACATCCCAGAGGTCCACGCCTGCCCCGAGGTCGGCTCCTACCTGGACATGTCTCCCACGGAGCTGGCCAATCAGGTGCCCCGGGACATGAAGGGCGTGGCCAAACGCCTGTTCTGCGACGCCTACATGTACCTGTACCAGAGCAGCAGCATGAGTCTGTACCGCTGACGGCTGCAGCAGATGAAGGACGAGAGCGCCGAGCACGGAAACTGTACATAGAAATAACTATTATACAAGAATATATTGTTTACTTCTGTAAGATTCTGGGAGGAAAAAGTGGATTTGCACTATAAAAATCGGAGGCTGGCTGTAATATTAATATAAGGAGT
>CAFUXE010000945.1:40125-51883 GCA_903364295.1 Serranus cabrilla
TCTCTGTCTGTCTGTCTGTCTGTCTGTCTGTCTGTCTGTCTGTCTGTCTGTCTGGTAATCCTAAAAGTAGCCAACAAGGCAAGTTTATTTATGGAGCTCAATTCATACACAAGGCAATTGAAAGTGCTTTACAGTGACAGATTAAAACCACTCCATCAGAACAGAGGAATAATCATTCAAATCATTGAATGATTCAATGTAAAGTAAAGGCTATAGATACTTTCAGTTGTGGTATGCACAGCTAAACAGAGGTTTTGAATAGAAGGCTGATGAAGTTATGGATTTAATATGGCTGTAAAAGACAGAAACACATCATATTATGACGGGTCCAAAATTTTGAAAAAAGTCATACATGTCGTTTTTTTTTTCCCCAGAATTTTCAACTTTATTAAAAATGCACCAAATTCGCAGGATAGCTTTATTAGAGTCTGTTGATGCGTGTCAGGGTGAAACTTTTTGAAAAAGGACAGAAAAACAACATATTATGACGTGTTTTTGTCAAAGGTGGTCAAACTTTTAAATTCCTTAAAATGCCTAAAAATGCTTAAAATGTCCCAATTTCAGTGTGTTGATACATATTAGAGCCTAATCTATCCAGAAATGACATAAAAACACCATGTTAAAAATGGCCCAATTTTCAAAAAGTCATACTATAGCATGTCGTTTTTTTTGGGCCAAAACATAAAATGTTTTCAAAATGCACCAAATTCGCAGGATAGCTTTATTAGAGTCTGTTGATGCGTGTCAGGGTGAAACTTTTTAAAAAAGAACATGCTGCCGATGTTCTATGAGTCTGCGGTGGCGAGCATCATCTTCTTTGCTGTGGTGTCCTGGGGGGCAGGCATCAAGGCAAAGGACGCCACCAGACTAAACTTACTGATCAGGAAGGCTGAGTCTGTTGTTGGCTCGAAGCTCGTCACCCTGGAGGAGGTGTTGGAGGACAGGATGCTGGCTACCATGGACCATCCCGCTCACCCCCTCCACAGAACACTGGACAGGCTAAAGAGCTGCTTCAGCAACAGACTCATTCAACCGCTGCTCTAAGGAACGATACAGGAAATCGTTCCTTCCCACTGCAACAAGACTCTACAACTCATCTCCCTCTGTCAGAGCCACCATCACAGAACTGCACTGAACCCACCAGTCACCTTTGCACTGTCTCTTTGTATATTTAATTTCACAGTCAAATATGAATATGTATATGCTTTTTTATACCCTATTATACCTACTATATATATTTTATAATTTCAAACCATATGTGTATATATATATACATACATATACCTATACATGTGTACATACTATATATTGCAGTTATGCGCGTACGCACACCTTGCACAGGTTAAGCATATGACACATTTCTGTGTATATTATTATTACTATTACTATTATTATTATATACCATAAATATTGTATTATTATCATTATTATAATTACAGTTATATTTTTATATACTGTTTATACTGTAACAATAACACTACCAGCATATCATCAGTGTCATTAGCACCATCTTACCACTGCTCCTTATTTACCTTTTTATTTATCTTGTGTTTTTTTAAGTGCCTTGTCCTATTCTTATTTTTCTTATTTGTATTCTATTGTTTCCAGTTGTCGTATTGTTGTAATGTATTCACATACTGGACTGCTATGAATAAAGTATTCAATCAATCAATCAATCAATCAATCGATCATCCATCAATCTATCTATCTATCAATAAGTCCATCAGTCAACCAATCAATCAGTGAGTCAGTCAGTCAATCAATCAATCAGTCAAACATCCATCTATCCATCTATCAAAAAGTAAATCAATCAATCAGTGAGTCAATCAATCAACCAATCAAACAAACTATCTTTCTATAGCATGTCGATTTTATTCATGAAAAAGTCATAAAATTTTAACATGGCTTGAAACTCTCAAAATAATCTTATTATACTCTGTTGATACATGTAGAAAAACACCATATTATGAGATGTTTTTTTCGAAAGTTTTAAATTTAAAAATTCCTTAAAACACCTAAAAATGCTTAAAATGTCCCAATTTCAGTGTGTTGATACATATTAGAGCCTAATCTATCCAGAAATGACATAAAAACACCATGTTAAAAAATGGCCAAATTTTCAAAAAGTCATAGTATAGCATGTCGTTTTTTTTGGGCCAAAACATAAAATGTTTTCAAAATGCACCAAATTCGCAGGATAGCTTTATTAGAGTCTGTTGATGCGTGTCAGGGTGAAACTTTTTGAAAAAGGACAGAAAAACACCATATTATGACGGGTCCAAAATTTTAAAAAAGTCATATCATAGCATGTCGTTTTTTTTATGAAAAAGTCTTAAAATTTTAAAATGGCCTGAAACTCTCAAATAGTCTGATTATACGCTGTTGATACATGTAGTAGAATAGTTTGTGACAGAAAAACACCATGTCATGAGATGTCCAAAATTTGACAAAAGTCATACTATAGTATGTTGATTCCTCTCAAAAAAGGTAAAATTTCAAAATGTCTAAAACTGCTTGAAATGGAGAAATTATAGTGCATTGATACATATTAGAGCAGCATTATTTCGCCAGCTTCCCGACATGATATCCTGGCATGTTTGGTACGAATCGATTCCTTGGATCTTGTAGTTTCAGATTATATCAGTATCCCTCTAACAGTGAGAGAGAAAAAAATTCATCCTAAAAAAGTAATTCTAGCTCAAAGTTGACCCTGGACAGGACGCCAGTCTGTCTCAGGGCTGTCACAGACAGACAGACAATCATTCACGCTCTCATTAACTCCTACGGGTGAGTCAGCAGTTTAAGCTGAGCTGCATGTTTTTGGACTGTGGGAGGAAGCCGGAGGACCTGAGAGAACTCACGCACACACGGGGAGAACATGGAAACCCCACACAGAAGGGCCGCAGGCGGGGATCGAACCCGCGGCCCTCTTGCTGTGAGGCAGAGTGCTAACCACTACAGCACCGTGTGGCCTTTATAATGTATATATAAATAAATGTTTGACAGGGTGTCTCACCCAGCTTTCTTCTCTTCTCAGGATGGTGTAGAACGTGACTGAGGGACGGTCCTGCAGGAACGTTGACGTAGAACTGGAGGAAAGCCTGTTGTTCTTCCTCGTCAGCCTCCTCCTCCTCAGCAGACACTACAGAGCCAGACGGACACAGGACACGGACCACCATTACAGAGGGAGACTACAGGAATATGGAGCTTCTAGTTTTTACTGCTGTGGAATTAATAAAGGATCATCTCATCTGGAGTTACTGCGTTTTTAAAAACAAATCATAAAAGAACGTGTGACTCACACATGTGGTCACAGAGCGCCACAGCAGCGTAGTAATGTGAGAGGGCCCGGAAGTGTTCGGCCTTGACCTGGACCATGGACGCCCAGGAGAAAGGCACGTAGTCTTTCATCAGAGGCTGGGTCATGGTCTGCTGCACCAACAGGTACACGTCTGACACCTGCAGGACACACAGGTGAGAATCACAACACGTCAGCAGCAACAGCACCACAGAGTGTGTGTGCACTCACCCGCGCGGCCTCCTGCGCCAGGCGCAGCTGGGACGTGAAGTGTGTGTCCCGTGTGGTGAGCGTGACTCGCTCGAACACACACTCCTGCACCTGGGCCACCATGAGCCGCACCAGCATGCAGAGCGACGGGCCGCTCATGTCCAGGCTGGGAGCGTTGGAGAAATTCTCTTTCAGGTAGTTAAATGCACCTAAAACAGCACAGGACACAGAACTGTGCATCATAACTTCATTTACTGATTCATGGAGCTACAAAGCTGAACATTTACCCGCCTCAGCTTTCCAAAGAACGAGGATTTGCTGCTTTACACGAACATATCATCAGAAATAAAAACTCTGTAGTCAGGTGAGTGTGTCGTACCTGCGGCTCTCTGAAAGGCATCTATGGCCCGGTCGATGCCGGCTGAGGCGGAGCGGTCCTGGCGTGCGCCGATCTGCGTGTACAGAGCGCCGATGTTGAACAACACACTTCCTTTTTCAAAGGCCAGCGTACGCTGACACGACGGGACGCCTGTCAGAGAGTCGTACCTGAGAGACACGTCATGAACTGTATCATCATCACATGCAAATATACTTCATAGAAACGGCAGTTTCTTATGTCAGAAAAGGTAAACATCAACGCATTGAAAAGAAAGTTTGTGAAACAATTCAAAGAAAGGCACAGAAAGGAAGTTTGTTGATCACGGAAATAGTATGTCCAAAAATATCATGAAAACATATTATACTGTCTAAATATGACAAAACACCACAGAATGTTTAAGGTTTGCCTCGAAACACATAATTAAAAAGTCAAAGTCCAGTACGACTCATCAGATTCATATGTACATACACATTTAAAAACAGACCAGTCACAGCCCGGGGTGAAAGCACCACTATATATATTACAGATATTATCATAAACACGGTGCCGGACCAGTGGAAGTGCACGCCCAGCGTCCTGTGCAGGGGGAAGAAGCGCTGGTCCAGGTAGTACAGCTGGTTGTAGTACTCCATCAGGAGCTCCAGCCCGGCCTGGTTCCGGCTCGGTGTTCGCATGGCCTGGCAGGCACAGAAACACACACAGCTCAGACCTTCAGGACGCCTTCAAGTGACAGACGGAGGCGGTTCAGTACGGACCTGTCTGAGCTCCATCAGCTCTCTGATCTCCTGCTCGTACAGAGAGCTGTCGTCCCCGTAGTGCTCACAGATGAAGTCCTGCAGGCACCAACAGTCACAACATCACAAAGCTTCAATGACATCTACACTCACTGCAGAGCAAACTAGATGCTTTACATTAGAGTCAGTGTCCTTATTAAAGAGTGAAGCTTTTACAGTTGTTTTCTGTTTCAAACATGTCAAAGCTGAAATCCTGTTAATAAACTGTAAAGCACTACTGTGAACTGTAAAACAAGGTAACAGTGTTCCTATATTTTAGATTCTTCACCTGGATACACACGGTGAAGTCCACCTCTTTGGTTTCCTTCAATCCCAGCGGGATCATGGGAACGTTGACAGCCTCACTGTGGAAACAGACAGGAAAATATATGTGTGTGTGTGTGTGTGTGTGGTATTTTTTACAGTAACATGTAAACATGTTCACACTAACATGTAAACAGTAACATGTAAACATATAAACAGTAACGTGTAAACATGTTCACACTAACATGTAAACATGTAAACATGTTCACACTAACATGTAAACAGTAACATGTAAACAGTAACATGTAAACATGTTCACACTAACATGTAAACATGTAAACATGTTCACACTAACATGTAAACAGTAACATGTAAACATGTAAACAGAGCAGTAACGCAGCAGTAACCATCTGTTGAGTGCTCGGCCCAGCAGGCTCTCTGCTCGCTGCTTCATCCTGCTAATAAGCAAAGCTAAAGCCCCGTATTAACCCCTGTGGCCCTGACACCCCACAGGCTCCCCTCCACCATTCACCACCCAGACATGCACCACACGCCACTGGGCCAGTAATGACGCTCTAAGCAGGGATTTATCCTCCCTGTGACCCGGCCAGCACAGCAAACCAGAATAACTCCAACCAGTCTGCAGTGTCCACTCACACACACCACATACCAGCTGACGGAAATAAAGTTCACTTATTGAGTGCATGTTTTTAGAGTGATGGAGAGCTTCATCACACTGAGCTGCTGAACCACCAGAGGAGCAAAGCTGCAGCCATGACAGTCGACAGAGTTTCACATCAAGCTGCAAATCCTAAACCCTGGAAGTTTGACACGTCTTCAGCACAGAAGACGTTAAATTACTGCAACTTCTGTACCGGTGAGGACCTTCAACAGCACAATTGGCCCTTTACACTTTTTAACAGCTCTTTAGTGGGATTATGCACGCGAATAAAGGAGGGGACAGGCCCTCAAAGAGCTGTAACTCCATCTGTTTGTCTCAGGTTCAGTGTCTCTTCAGTTCAGACTGGGATCTGCTGAAGATCACAACATTACGCTTCATACTGAGAAAACCAACACCTTCTCTTTCTCTCCATACATCTCCAGACCTCTGGCATTTTAAGGCCAATGTTTAATAGTCTGATCTTCATCGCAGTTCAACCTGAACCTGCAGACTGAACCCGGACACGAGGAGACGGTTCCCACCGGAGACCCAGAGCCCAGCCAGACACACGTGCAATGGACGCTTGTTTTCTCCAATTATAATTCTCATTAGACTAATGAGAGTGACCTGGAATTCATGGCACACGTAATATATGGGCCATGGTGTGTGTGTGTGTGTGTGTGTACCTGTCTGTCTGGTACACCTCCATGTTGCTGTTGAGCTCCTCCAGCTCCTCTTTGAGCAGCTGCAGGTTGGAGTTGACGAAGCTGAGCTCCAGAGCCACGGTCTCCTTCACCTTGTTGTTGGTCGTCGCTCTGCACACACACACACACACACACACACACACACACACTGTGGCTGTGATTTGATGACTTCAGCTACAGTTAGTGGACCTCCATCCCATCTGAGCTCTGAGCACCTCTGGGTGCCTCTGCTCCATGTTTAGAAACAGTTTGGATATTTTATAGACTGTCTGATTAATCAGTTCATTAAAAATAAGTAACTGATGTATTAAGTAAACATGTTTTTATTATTCTGAAGCTTAAGAAATAAAGAATTCAACATTCCTGCATGAAGCTGTGCAGCTCTTTCATTTTAGAAACAGATATAATTGACCGTATTGTATTTATTAGTTTCTGTTTATTGACTTGCAGTTCTTCCTTTTTTTGCTATATTTATTGTTTTGCACAAAAACAGCAACAGCAAATCCTTTGAATGTACCAAAGTACTTCCCAGGACACCTGATCCTGAAAAGCTTCTTTTTGTTCTGTTTAACTAAAAAGTACAGCTGTGTGTCCTTTATCCCAAATATCACAGATATCAAACACCAGACAGCTGACGTTTCCTTTAACTAAACTAAAGCCTCTTTACTGTATTAATGTATGCAGCCCTCTCGTCCAGTCACAGAGGAGCATCTCAGAGCTGAGGGGGTCAGAGGTCACCCACACACAATGTTCCTGGAAATCTGAGGCATCACGGCGTTCCCGTGGACACTGATGATCATTAGGTTTCACCGGCTCAATGACACAGAGAGGAGCCGAGCACACAAACACTTCCAAAACTCCACATGGACACACACAAGGCAAAGGAAAGGAAACGCTGATGATGACTGATGCATCGCTAACAGAGCTGGGACAAGTTTTACATTTTTTACTCGACATGCTAAAGGGAAGCCACCGTTTGATGGCTGGTGCTGGAGATTATCAAGAGAATAAACAGAGTGAACTGTGTGATTTTTATTCATTTACACAGATTTAAACAGGCGTCGGTCTACAAACACCATAAAGGGGTTTATTGTCATCAGATCGTTTTCTAACTTCTTTAAAGCTGCATATGATGTACAGAAAATAGAATTAGACCGGATAAACTGTTCAGGCCTCACAGCAGCTTGAGATGTTTATGTATATGTTTTGGATTTATTAACATTTATGACTCTCCTCGCCTTTGTTTACCAACAGCTGCACAAGAATTTCCACCGTTTCTGACAATATGATTGATGTATTTTGGGGACGTTTCCTTCGCTCAGTCTCAGTCCGCTGGTGGACAAACTGAATGTTCCAGTAAATAATGTTAATCTCTCCAGTTAGACCACTTCACCCTCACCTCTCTCTTCCTCTGTCACACACACACACACACACACACCTATATCTAGGATCAAGCCAAGAGCAATCTGATTAGTCAGCTTTAAATGTGCTGCCAAATATCCCCTTCACACACACACACACACTTGCACGCACAGCAAAGTGCAGCTTTTAAGGGGAAATAACTCTCAAACAGGCTGAAAATATGTTGTTATTTATGATATTTTTTTATAACTGAAATCACTGACAGAAGACCAGAATAACACATGACGTGTCCATCAGCCAATCACAGCCCTCAGACCCCGACCCAGATCCTCAACAGTTTCAGGCTGAAAGAAGTGAAAGCGAGACGTTTTGTGTGTGGACCGGAAAGGGGGAGGACAGAGAGAGAGAAAGGTCTGACGGCGGCAGACAATCAGTGGGGGATGAGCTGCACGAGAGGAGGACACAAAGCCTGATGACAGGCTGTGGGGCTCTTTGTCTCTGTGACCCGCCGTCCCACAGAAAGGGCAGGAGAGCTGCTTTTATTTCCCCTAAACTGAGTCATCACCTTTTACAATAACAGCCTGAAAGCAGCCAGAGAAACAACCTGCTCAAGAACGGCTCCACGCCGCCAAGAAGAGCGACACACACACACACACACTGCTGACAGCAACCAGCTTTAGGATCTTATTTAAACTATATTCAGGATTAATTACGTATTTTAGTAAAAAAAAAAATGCCCATCACATTTTCCTAAACCCAAAGAAAAAGATATTCAGTTCACCATCACATAAACCAAGAAAAGAGGGAAATCATTAATTATTCATTATTTAAACGGCAGAACAAAGTGACGTTTGGATTTTTAGCTTCAATCATTTCAGCTCTAGTTTATCTACGTGTTGAATGAATATCTTTGGATATTTGAGGGGAAGGAAGACGTCAGCTTGGTGGTCTGTTTGTAGAAACGCAGGAAAAATACTTGTACCTGGCAGCGCTGATTAAAGATCTGTGGAGAGGTTGTTCCACAGTGGTTGGGTTTGAGTTGGTCTGATTAGATTCTGACATTAAGGAGGAAGAAAGCAGCTCCTTGCTTTAATTAGGAGCCTCCTCCTCCTCCTCCTCCTCCTCTTGATGATTAAAGGAGTGTGTTTTCTCAGAGTTTGCACAGTGAACCATTCATGGTGTAAATGTTCTCCAAACTACCAAACAAAGAGCAGACCAAATGTATGCACATATATTAATGTAAACTCCCTGAGAGGAGTCGGAGGAGAAGCTGGAGGGGATAAAGATGACGCTAATGTTCTCAGAGCGAACACTTTGATGCTCTGCCACAATTTCTTTTCCCTTTTCTCCACCAATCAAACTCTGCTGCGCTGTGAGCGCGATCAGCTGATCGGACAGACAGAGCCATAAACCGGGCTGTGTGTGTGTGTGTGTGTGTGGGCAGGGGGTGACCTCTGACCTTTTCCCATCACACCACCACGAATGTGACAGAGCCAAGCAGCTGACAAAGAGCCCGACACACAGAGAGCAGATCAATCATCCCGTCTCAGAGAGGAACTTCCCAAAACAAAGTAACGGCGGGAACGATGACTCCACCTGACTGACGGAGCAGGAAAACACCACACACACCACATCACGTCTCTGTGTCTGAAAACACATTTCCCAGGACTCTTTAACCGCTTATGTTACTGATCTGATCCGGATCTTGTTTTTAACAGGTGGATCATTCCTGGATGATGAAAACTGAAGGTAGCAGCTCCCATGATGCCGTAATAACGCTCCACACTATGATCACGTACAGAGCCGTCAGAGCAACACGGGGCCTCACCTGAACAGGTTCTCTGCTCCGGCTCTCATGCGCATCTCCTTGTTGATCTGCTGGTTGATGCGAGCTCTCCGGTGCTGCAGCTTACTGCGCTGAGTCTGGGCGAAGGGGTCGCAGCCCTGCAGAGGACACAAACAAACAGGAAGTGATGAGCGTTAGAGAAGCATCAGGGCACCAGGACAAACCTCTCACTGACCAGCGGCTCAAACTTTCCCCAGAGGGACAAAGTGTGTGAAGCAGACAGGATGGTGACGTGTCGGAGCTCTGAACTCTTCAACAGGCCGAGCAGCTGGTGTGAAAGTGCTGCACACTGGAAGCTGAACAGATGTGTTGGAGCAGCTGATCCTCTGCATCCCTCTCACAGACAACTCCTTCCTCTCCTTCTCACTCTGGGGCTCTTTATCTTCCCGTTCCCTCTCACCCAGTTAAGGTGTTTGTTTAGCATGCGCACGTCCAGTAATCCCCGAGTGCCTGTGTGGATTAGGACGCTGGCCAAGCTCCCACCTCTGCTCCCCCATCAGGAGGCAGCAGGACGGAGCTGCTCGACATCAGGGCCCAGAAAACCAGGTGAGGCTCTCACACACAGCGCCGAGTCTGAAATCATCACTTTTCTTTATCCACGTTTACACAGGAACACTGTGGGAATACAGCGTTCCTTCTGCCTGATATACTGAACACACACACGATATGATATCAATGAAAACAGGCTCCACTCTTCAAACACACTATGATAACTAATGGGTGAGCATTCACCATGTTGTATCTCTGATAACCAACACTTTCATTTCTGTCTGCTGAGGTTTCACAGCTCCTGCTCTGCAGTTTCTCCTGCCGCCTCCCTACAAGAAGACACGTTTCTCCATGAAACAGTCTCTATGAAAACAGTTAACACGGTTTCTTTGAGCTCCACAGCTGAAATGACTCCTGGGACGGGGCAGTTTGTTAAAGCTCAGCAGCACCAGGAGACTCCAGCAGAGGTTACTGACAAACGTGTGGGTTTATTATTGCTGCTGCTATTCTGCTTTTTATACAAAGACGCTCTAATCAGCCAAATACAAATAAATCCAACACAAACAAACAACAGCAGGAGTTCAGTATAATAACAGGAGGGATTCTCCTTCAGCTTTTTTCCATCATTATATCATATTGTACTGATATTATACTTATTATATTATTGTACTTTACTGTGCATACATTTTATAAATATCTTTCTTCTGTAAACTTTCTATATATGTTTTATACTTTACTGTGCATATCCTTGCATATATATATACACACATTTCTAATATACTTTTCATTTTTTGTGCCACAATCCATCTTCATTAATGTGCAATATCTGTGCAACACAGAACATAAAAAAAACATCCAATAGCAGCAATGTGAGTATTTTATGTATATTAATGTATACATATAATGTCTTATTTTCTAATGTGTGTGTGTGTGTGTGTGTCTGTGTGTGTGTGTGTGTACCTTCCGGACGCTCCCCTCCGTCGGTAACGTCAGCGGCATCTCGTCGTCGGAGGTCCCGTCAGACAGAGACAGTTCCAGCTCTCTGAGGACAGTTAAAGTGATATTAATGTGATTATTATCTTATTCACACAGCACCCTACACCTCACACACACCTCTCAGCTCTGGGAAGAGAAGTTAAACCCCGTTTTTACAGTTTTTACAGCTTCACACGGACCCGGTGAGCTGAGCTCCTCAGTTAGCTAACAGTTAACGGTAAACAGTGATCGGTTAACGGTTAACGGGTCCACTCGCCTGGTCGCTGGTTCCTCCATGGTGAGGACGAAGCGGAACAGAGAGTCCCTACATGTCTCCAGCCTGTGTGAGTCCCTGTGAACGGTGTCCGGAGGTCCCGCTGTGGAGAGAAATAAACTATTTCTGCTTAAAAAGCTAGCAGCTCTCCGCTCCGCTTTCTAGACTCTGAGAGCAGCTGCACGAGCTTATAGAGAGAGGCGGGCCCCAGGAGAGCAGCTAGCCAATCAGAGTACAGCCCGAGACAGCGACAGCAGACACAACGAATCAAAGGGAAGCTTAAAACCGAACGACAGCCTGATCTGACCAATCACAGGCCACCGCAGGCGTCCCTCTCACACCGCGGGCCGTTGCTACGGCAACGTCGGGGCTGTGGCTCGCGTGTGGGCTCCGGAAGCCCCGCCCCCTCCCCAAAACACGAAAATAAAAGATAAAACTTTATTATTTTTAATTTATTTGTGTTATTCCAAAAACATAAAGATAATTATAATTATTATTTCATTATTCTTTTTTATTTTATTCT
>CAFUXE010000946.1:2890-19035 GCA_903364295.1 Serranus cabrilla
TTAAATTCTCACTATTTAAACTTCAATTCTTAATGCTTTAAAGTAGTTTTTTTTTTTAAATATTAAAAATAATCATTTCAAAGGAAAAGCATAAAATCCCCACATTTCGGAAAATTTAAATGATCAATTTAGTGTCAATAAAGTACAGGAAGAGCTAAGGCTTCTTATTTTTTATTTATTATTATATATACATTTGGAAAAAGAATATGATAGCATAATAAATAACTACAAAAAAATATAAATAAATATAATAATAAATACAGATATTAAAAAGTAAAAGCAGAAAATCGTCACTTTTGTGAGACTTTTAGCATCAAAAATGATTTTTACAGATTTAAACATAACATCTGGCTGGTTGATTCATTCAGATAATAATTTCAGCTGTACTTTGGTAGTTAAAACAAAGATTATATGTAAAAGTACTTCTAAAGTAACTAAAGTTGTCGTGTAATCGTACCGTAGGATGTACGCTGTGGTTGGTAGGAGGACGGCGGCGGTTCTGGCTGTTGCCATGGCAGCGATCCCCTCGTCTGTGACCTCCTCCAGGTGACTGATGGCCAACGCTCCGAGCTCTGCACCCAACTGACACACACACACACACAGAATTCATGGAACAGAATATTAATAATATTAATAACTTCATTTAAATAATCAAGCAAATGTTCAGATTTTCTGAGTTTGTATTATTGTGCTTTGAATATCTTTGAGTTTTTGATGAGACAAAACAAACTATTTGGATTTAAAGAATATTGACATTTACATTTTAACCCGATAGACGACATCTTGGCTTTCAGAACCTGTGATGAGTAACTGTTTATTATTTAGCTATTTATTAAGTTATACTGTGATTTCTTTTTAAATGAAATAAATAGATTAAAAGGATTATAGGAGTGCAGGGTTCTTATTATTATTTATTATTCAATTTTTTTCTGCCGTAGGATTGAAAAGGTAGTTTTTTTTGCTATTACTGAATTGATGTTTCTAAGTTTATGATTTCTTGACAACTGTTTTCTTATTTCATTCTTATTTTTGTCAAATGTCTTTTTTTTTTTAGCTATTTTTGATATTTAATATTTGTATTTTTGTACGACAGCAAAAATTCCAAGTATGTGTAACCGTACGTGCTGATTCTGATATAAATGAGTCGGATAAAAATCCTAAAACATGTCAGATGTTTTCCAGCTGCTTGAGGAGCTTTACGTGTCCTGATACCTGAGCAGAGTTCATGGGATGGAGCTCGTCTCCGTGGAAGTTGATGTTGAGTCCGAGGTCTTTCCCGGCCTGCAGGATGGAGCGAGTGGAGTCGAGGTCAAACACGCCACGCTCGCAGAACACGTCGATGTTGTCGACTCTCAGGCTGCCGGCCGACATCAGCACCTTCAGCCACGGCAGCTGCACCTGCAGGACGTCCTCTGTGGCTTCAGCGACGGTTTTCCCTCTGAATGAAACACAGAATACAAATTAAATGAAAAATACATTGTTGTTCTTACTTAGAAGTATTTGGAAATACATTAAAGTTAATCATTTTAAAGGAAAAGCTGAAAATCTCCATGTTTGAAAAGCTGAAAATGATCAATTTAGCGCCACTAAAGTACAACAAGTGCTCAGGTCAGTGGTGGAGAAAGTGTTTAGATTCTTTACTTAAGTCAAAGTACTAATACTTCACTGTAGAAATACTATATATTTCATAGTAAAGTAAAAAAAAGGAAAATAAATTAGACCTACTTAAGGTATTAAAGGTAAAAGAACTCGTGCAAAAAAAATGTGGGACATTTTTTATTTATTATTAAAAGTTGTTCATTTGAAAATAAAAATACAATTAACTTTTTTTTTAAAAATCTAATAAAAATCTAATGATATAATAAATAAATATAAAAAAAACTAATAAATAAAATATAAAAAGGAAAAAGCAAAACCAACTCCACTGGAACCATTCAATATTTTTTTGTCTTCATTTTTGCATGAAAAATTAGTTTAACAGATAACAATAAATAAATAATGAAGTCAGTATAATCAAGAAAATTTTCTTAACATGTGTTTCTATAAATCTGAAAATAAAAAGACAGTTTTTAAATAAATAACATTCATATATTATTTTAAAAATATATACATAATAATAATATATTAAATATAGTTAAAATGCATAGTAATAGAATAAAGAGAGAAAAGGAAAAAGCAGAAAAAAAGGAAAAATGTTTTTTTTTGTGTGGTTTTTTTTTTTGCATGAAAAATGACAGGTAAAATACTCATGCAGAAAACAGTGGCTGTTTTTTGTATTTATTTCTATGTGTATATTGGAAAAAAATATAATATATATGTAAATATGTAAAAAATAAAAAGCAGAAAATCCTAACTTTTAGTAGATTATTGAGAGAGTATTCCTGTCTCATACTTGGGCACGGCGTGCGCTCCGCAGTAGGTGGAGGAGATGTTGATGTCCAGGCTGCGTCGCGCGTCCTCGATCACCTGCAGCATCTTGAGCTCCGTGTGCAGCTCCAGGCCGTAGCCGCTCTTACACTCCACCAGCGTCGTCCCGGCGCGCTGCATCCGGAGCAGCCGGCCGCGGAGGGACGCCAGCAGCTCCGAGGGCGCCGCGGCCCGAGTGTGCTCCACCGTGAAGTGGATCCCTCCGCCGGCCCGGTGCACGTCCATGTAGGAGGCGCCCGCCAGCTGCAGGGACAAGAAGGTTCTCGCTTTGAAATCAACATATCTACCAGTATTTAAACCATTAAGGACATTAAAAATATTTTAGTTATTTAAGTTATTTAATTTATAATTTTTTATTTTGTTTTAATTATTATTACACCTATTATTATTTTCATATATTTATTTATATTTATTCATTTATTTTTAAAAGCTTGAAATGATATTTATAAAAAAATAAATTGTAGGTCTAAATGATTTTGAAAACATCCAACTGCAATTATTTTGACTGATAACAAAATTGCGGTAGATATAATAATATTAGATAATAATTATTTCGTATTGACATAATTAATAATCTAAAAGAATGTTAATATTTGCTTTTACATGTATAGTTAATAATTTAAACGTGACATTAAAGGCTGAAAGACTAGAAACTTTTGGTTTAGGTACCTTGAAAGTGCTTTATTTTACTCTTTAAAAGCTGTAAAAATCCTTGCCATAAGTATATAAATATACAACTTAAATAAGTGATGAGTAATGAGTTGATATATCTACAAAAAAAAAAGAAAAAAAAGGCAAAATCACAACATATTGAACATATTGATTTACCTTCATTGCAAACTCGTGCACCCTGTCCCCGGCCCACACTGGGTGCGTGTGGGCGTCAACCAGCCCTGAAACAGGAAGCAAATCACTGATGGTTTAGTATAAACAGTCCAGAAATCCTTCCTGCACGCCGACACTCACCGGGCAGGACACACATCCCTGCTGCATCGATCACTTTATCAAAGGACGACTCCGGATACTGAGCGCTGATGATTCCTGCAGGACCCACAGCTTTAATCAGGCCGTCACTGGAGGGGAGGAGGAGGAGCTTAATGATTGTTGATGATACATTTATTTTAGAGTTGTTCAACTTTACTTTAAGAAAAACACATTTAAATTAAATAAGATAAGTAGGTAAGTATTAAAATAAACAATATTAATAAATAGAATTAGAGGAAATGTCCTTAAATAAAACAATACACTAGAACGTTTAGTAATAAAATCTTGCAGGTACTAATAAATACATTTTTGTACATGGAAACATTTTAAATGATAAGTTATATCTATATATAAATAATATAACATATATAAATATATATATATATATATTTTAATGATTGATAGCATCTGTAGGAGCTCTGTAATTACCAAAAGTAATAAAAATAAAATAGAGAAATTCTCCTGAATGTCTAACAGTATTTAGAACATTTAAGAAAAAAATATTAAAATAATACGTGGTCATTTCTAAACACATTTTTTCTACTTGAATGGACTATTTTTGTGATATTCATAAAATAACTTTTTAAAATAGGACTGAACATTTTGTAAACACATCTATTTGCGATTATTTTGACTGAATACAATGGAAATAGAATTTATTATATGAGACGAAAATATAACTTTAATATTATTATTTTCATTTTTTTAGGTGGAAAAAATATTAAAATAACTTTTTTTTTGCAGGAAAAAAATGTTTACCAAATAAAAATATTTTCATAAGTCTGTAGAATATAACAGGTTGTGCATGACATTTCTGCAGCACCACCAATTAAAATGTTATTTCAATGCACAATTTGTCTTCAATAATTATTACACTTCCTGCCATTTATTACATTTAAAATAATTGCCCAGCTCTAATAAACAGCAATATAAAAGTTAAAATATAAAAGATCCACTTATTTGGTGTGTAATGACGCAGTGCGGCCTGTAGGGGGAGTGCTTGCACTTTATTTTACATTTAATTTGGCTTTTAACAAAAAAAAGCTGAAGCTTCCCAGCCTGCAGATTTAACCAGAGCTGCTGCTGTTTATCATGCAGGTGAAAACTGAAGCTACTGGAGACTCATTTCTTCACTCACTCAGACTGAAATGTCCCCACGTGCTCCTCTCAGATGAGTGAATGAATCTTACCTTCCAATCACGACGCTCCCGTGTTCAATCACACACAGATCCTGCATCCCCTGTTTGGTGAGGAACTTCTCCCCGCCGCTGCAGATCAGAACCACCTGCTCGGCATTTTTCACCAGCAGTCTGTAGTTACTGGACATGTTTCTAAATTACTTTAACCAAAAAAAGCAGAGGGTCTGGACTGCAGAGCGGCCGGCTGTACCTGGTTTGGAGAAAGGCAAATATTTGTCCAGGAGAGAGCAGAGAGAGGTTAAAGTGCAGAGAGGCGGAGCATCAGATGACCAGTTAAACAGTGAGAACAGACAGGAGTGTTTTAGATTTCACATGAAAAAAAACAAACAGCCATCAGCTTTCAGAAATGGTCTTATTTGTCTGTTTATTGCATATTTGTTTAAAGACTTTTCTCTCTGTTTTGTTTGTCCTTTTTACTTTTTTCTGTAATTTATTTTCACACTTGTTTTTGCTGCTGTGAATTTCACCATTGTTGTGGGATCAATACAGTATAAACTTAGAAAACCTCTAATCTAAATGTCAGAAATGAGTGATGGAAGAGATTTTATCAATGGAGCTCAAGATTTTCTTGTTGGGTTATTTACATGAACACAATAAAGAACTGCTTTTAATCCGTGTTTCGTTCAATTTAAATCCCTGATGGCAAAAACTAAAACATAATTATTAAAAAAGAAGCTAAAAACAGTAAAGATGTTCAAAATATTAAATCCATAAAAAGGTATGTAAGACGGACTAAAAAAAAAAAAATCTAAACCAATTTTATTATCTGCTTTCACATGTGATTTAAAGGCTGAGGGGGTCTGGAAACTTGGTTTAGGTACCTTAAAAAGCTTGAATTGTCTCTTTAAAAGCTGTTCAAACCCTTTACACACCTATATAAATATACAATCCCAAAAAGTTTGGAAACTGTGAAAAACAAATAAAACAACACAATAATTTGCAAATCCTTTCCAAACTATATGTCCAACTCATTACAGAATAAAGTAGAAAAGATTTACTTTTTTGGAATCTAGGGTGTAAGAACAAAATTTCCAAGCAAAATTACACCCACATAAAATCAATGTACAGTCATTTTGTTTGTGATATGTACGTTTGAATCATGGACATATAATTCTTGCTAATATAAGAATAATAGATCGACGGAGGATTTATGTAGCTATGAATGGTTTTGTTGAGTAAATGTGGATAATAAAACAACCACTTTTTAAAAGAATACATTTAAACTCAAGGATATTTCTAATCTATCGTTTGTGTTTCTTAAAAATCTAATAAAGTGTTGAAAGAACCAATCAGGGTTAAGAAAGAGTACAATAATCATTTTATTGTGTCTGTATCACAAAGTCACAACATAAAATTGGCCTCACATACAGTAAAAAAAAAGAGAAAGGGAAAAAAAAAAGAAAAATTCCAAAACGGGTTGAAAAATAACCAAAAACCGCAGCCGTCCATTTGTTTCACATGGTGAAAACACAAACACACATCAACTCAACTACGAGGTTCAATCACACAGCGGGGCGACATCACTCCCTCATCTCTCCGTCCTCCTCCTCCTCTTCTACACCTCGGATGTACAAAACATTATTGCACCTGCGGGAATGAAACAGCGCTGATGTTAACTGGCTGCAGAGGAAAAGAACAATTCTTCTGGACATTTTAATTATTAACAAAGTCAGTTAAGGTAGTCAGTAATCTCCAGGCTTAAGCCATGAAAGGAACTTTCTCTCTATTGTTTAACAAAAGCTGCTTTTTTGCAGCCAGATGTTGTTGCACAACAAAACATCTTATTTTACATCTTGTTAAAAAGCAGCAAATGCAGCATCAGGTACTGAATAAAAAAGCTTCTACTGAACTAGCTATGTAATACAGATGTTTTAGGGATGTTTTAGTTACCTGATGAGCACTTCGCCGAGGTGACCCGCCAACGCTCCGTCCACAAACTCTTCTGTGTTTGCCAGCTGTCAGGAAAACATATACGGATAAAAAGGTCAAGAGGCCATTAGGGTGGATATGAAGGGTTGAATCCCAAAAGGCAACAACGAAGACCAGAAATATGAAGATGTTCACACCGATATAAGTGTGACAGCTTATGATAATAAAAAGTCTGTTTAATGTATGATAAATCTGAATCAGAGATGCTGGAAACGGCAAGATGAGGAAAAAATTGAAAATATAATCACTGTACCCTTTCACAGCAGATAAAAATACATTATAAAAAAAACAGATTGTTCAAAAAGAACCTTTAAAATAACCTTTAAAAAACAGCACAGAGCTGCAGAAGTTACATAATGCAAGGAGAAGAAGAGGCCACAGTAAGTAAAATGTGACAGGAGTGTATCAAATAAATAAACACCCTGAAGCTGCTTGAGGTTCTGAGGGTTAAAAAAATAATCCTTCTTTTATGGACCGACTGTGCAGGAATTACCACAACTGAAATTTGTTATAATTTGCTTGTTATTGAAACATATTTACACTTGTACTATTTGTACTTGCTGCTCATATTAAGGACACATGGACGCTTTGAAGAGTGGAACTTCATATTGTTGTATGAATGTGAAATTAACAATACTTAGAGTTGTTAAATCGAATATGTATTTGAACAAGGTACGCTTTACAATTGATTGTTTTTACCTGCATATTCATGTACCCGTCCACAGACACCAGGTAGCCCTTATACTCCATACCCCACTTCAGCTTCACCATCACTGGCTTTCCTGTCAGGCCGTTGAGGAATGGTTTGGGATTCAGAGGTAAACTCTGCAGAGACAAAAGATCAAGCGGGTTATTTCTTACCTACATGTGTATATTGTGACAGTATTTGTTAATATTAAACATGGTATCATTTAATGTTGCAAAGAATCTTGGAATTCTTTGAGTCTAACAAATCATGCCAAATTTAGTTTAAAAAATCAGCCAAATAATTTTGGTTGAACATATCACCAACATGCCAAAAGAAAACCTTGACAGATATTGCATTATATAATAGTAAATGTGTTTCTAAGTATAAATGGAAATAAGATAAATCTTTCTACATGAATATTTACATTTGTTGCTGCTCTGTTGTGATTAATTATATGCCGAATTTAAAGGCTGGTAGGCTGGAAATAAGGGTCAAATCTAACAGCGTTATAAAAACACCACATTTTACACTATTTCGTTTAAAGTGTTCGTGTTTCAGCAAACTGCATATTAATAATATTGAACACAGCCAGGCAATCCAAACAATCAACAGTGTCTTAACGGGAAGGGGAATGCATAAATAAAGCTGCTGGTTTAGCTGGAGCAAGTTTTATAAAGTAGAAACCAAACGTATTGCCGAGAAGCTTATGCCAGCTAAATTAGAGTAATTTTGAATGGGGTTTGGTGCGGATCTTCCGCTGCAGAAATGGAGCCAAACTCAAACAAAGGCAGAATAATATAAATTGTAAATAAACGTATACCGCCGAACAATAAAGAAATGACCGTAATACAGCTTAAGTGAATATATATTAAACATTACACCGTCTGTTGTGTGCGAGGGATTCATTCATTCACTTAAAGCCATGAAAGAGAAGCTAACGCAGCTAATGCTAACTAGCTACTAAATAAGCTACCGACGTTACGCGGTAACTGCGAAAGCAATTCAACAGAACATACAAGAACTGATAGAAAACATTAATAAGATGAACTCACCATGTTTGCTTTATTTAATTCTGCCTGGGAGAGAATAAATTTGATATATTTTCGTCACAAAAACGTTTGTACTTCGCAAAGCAGCACACGCTTTACCGCCGAACAGGAAGTACAACAGCTTGACCTGTGAAGTCTTCCTGTCACACAGCGCCCTCTGCCGGCGGGAGGAGTGTACTGCAGCCTGGATCACAGGACGCCCCCCTGCACAGAAACATGTGTTTTACATGTTGCTACTTCATTTCACTGACATTAACTCAAGTATTATGCTTAGATACAATTTGAAGTACTTGTGCACTACATTATTTTCCACATGTGTTATTTCTACTCCACTACATTTAGGTGTTTTAGCAGCTTTACAGAAAATTCACTCTACGGCAGTATGGAGAAATTCAAAAAGACAATATATATTTAAGCAATATCTCAGTGTTGTTATTGTAGAGTTGACTATTGGTACTTTAATTAAATATTTACATAATATATTTTTAATAAATATGTTTGAATAAATAATAAACAACTAGAACAGCAGCAGCGCTTTACTGTAATACAGTTTTAAAACCAGGAAAAGATATGTATGATATATTACAAAATCCAAAATCTAAGACAATCTGAGAGATAATAATGTGACCAGTCATTTTTCTGTTTAAGTTTGGTTATATTTTTTTTCTTTAAAATTAATTATGCTCAGTAGGGAGGTAGAGAAAAAGTCAAAACATTTAGTCCAGCATCACTTTAATAATGATTCATAGATTCTGACCTCTGACCTGTTTAGGAGCAGAAAGTAAAGTGACTGTCATATCTGGGTCGTATCTCTCTGTCTGGGCAGCTATTTCTCTGCAGGCACAAAACGTCTGAAGATTTCACTCATTTTTCTGCGCTGAAGCGTTCAACTGTTACTAAAGCATCCAACAAGTTCGAACCTGATACTCTGAATAAAACCAACATCTGACTTCCTACAGTGAAGCGTTTGGTTCTGTCAGAAAATTCCTCTCAAATTGCAGCAGAGCTTTCTCTGCATGTTTCAAATACTCGTGTCCTTACATCATTTAGCCTATTTTTCTTCCCTCTCCTTTTTGAGTTGGTGTTCGTGTAATTAACCAATCTGTCAGTCAGTCAGTGTGTCAGTTATGGCATGATAACAATGTGTGTGTGTGTGTGTGTGTGTGTGTGTTGAGTGCAAGGGCAGGGCTGCAAAACGACCACAAAGAGGCAAAAGAGTCCACAAAGAAACACAAAACTACCACACAGAGATGCAGAACAAACATAAAGAGACAAAAAATAACCAAAAAGAAAAAAGAGAGGCCGCTACAAAGAAAATAAATAATAAATATAATAAATAAATAATTTTGCATCTTGTTTTGGCCATTTATTCTTTAAATTTGTCTATATTTTGTGGTGTTTTTTCTTCCCTTCGTGGTTGTGTTTCATTGAAAACTATCACAAAAAAAGGAAAACCACAATCACGATCAGATCACGATGAGACAAGAAAATGAACAGATGCAAAGCCTTTTACCAGTTGGTTTCATCGTCTGAAGGAAGAAGTCTTTGTGAAGAGGCCAGTCGGATCATTCCAGTCTGATGCCGAGCAGCTCTTTGAAGTCTGCAGAGCAGAGAGAATAAAGTTAACACTGAACAAAGTGAAATGCACGGGACTCAGAAACCTCCACAGCTGTGGGATAAAGTCCAACATCTAACAGACATGTTCACCTTCTTGCAGAGTGAGATGATAAGATTGATATCACGTTCATGTCTGTCCTGTGTGAAGCTGCAGGCGGTTAGCTTAGCTTAGCTTAGCATAAAAACTGGAATCTCAGGGTTGAGGATCCCAGTTTTCCTCCTGACAAAGAGCAGGAACAATGCCTGAGCCGGGACGGACAGAACACAGTGAACAGGTGAGATAGTTTCATTTGGCTCACTGCTTATTGGACACGGGTCAGATGCACAGAAAGCAGGTCATGGTCCGATTACACAGCAGACAGAGAAGCCAAAGCCATGCTGTGTTCACTGGAGCTTGACCCAAATGGGCCGGAGCGGAAAGAACAGATTTCCCGACATTAATTTTTTTTTTTTGTACCATTACTGAGCACAGGGGGGCACACTGCCGCCTGCACAGAGTGCCTCGCACTGATCCTGCAGCCTGGAAATCCAAGTAGTGGCACTTTAAGGTGAATATTTAATATATAAATGCTTTTATCCTGCGTCTGTCTTCTTTTCAAGCATCCATTGTTGGGAGTACAAGGCCATGTGGACACCAGAAGTGGCATTAAAAATCCTGCAAAGTATTTGTCCTGCATATTTCACTGGTTTTGTATAGACAGCAACAATGTTGTCAACAAAAGCTGCAGCAGAGCAACCAATCGGTGAAATCTGAAGTGCGTCAGCAGCGTGACTTTGTGTGTGCGCTCTCTCCATCCAAAGCCAATTAGTCAGAAATGTGGATATGAGCACTCGTTTACGCCCCACATCAGCTTTTCATCAGACTCCACGTGGTCCGTGCAGGGGGTCCCACACTCCGGCAGGGCACGAGCACCTGGGATTAAAGGGATAGGATGGATTTTTTGAAGTGGGGTTGTATGAGGTACTTATCCATAGACACCTTAAAATAATAAAAATCAGTTATTATGAACAGTTTGCTATATTTCAGAATATTTTCCTGCTGTCAGGCAGCCCTTTCCAACAGGAAACACACATGTTTATGCTCTCTTCAAAGCCACCAGACTCCACTGACAAAAACAGTAATTTTACCAGCAGAACACAGGAGCTGCTGGTCTCCTGCTGCCTCGATTGAAAATCAAACAACAACACAAACAAACTAACAGATCGAGGCAGCAGGAGACCTGCAACTCCTGTGTATATCAAGGTAAAATTGACAGTTTTTGTCAATGGAGTATGGTGACTTTGAAGAAAATTTGATAGAAAATAAGTACTTTATACATCTACTCCAATACATTTAGCTGACAGGTTTAGTTACTTTTCAGGTCAAGATTTTACATAAAAAAACGATCAAGCTTAAGATCAAATTAAGCCTCATAGCATTAAATTAAGTTTCCCTAACTGGAGAACATTAAAATACTGCTTACATAAATACATCATTAATAATAACACAATAATATATCTAGAATATATATAAAACAATCTGAGTGGGGACACTCTGCATAACGAGTACTTTTGATAAATTAAGTAGAAGTAAGTAAGTTGAAGTACATTTTGCTGCTGAGTATTTTCACAGTGTTGTATTAGTACTTCTTTTTTTTTTATATATATATAAATATTACTGATTCTTATATATTAACTATATAACAAACAGCATTTTTGTGGTTTGTCTCAACTGGATGGAGTAAAACTTCTAATCCTGGCCGTATGTTGTTGGACCCCACCGGAGGTTCCTCGTGGCCCCTTCCGTTGCTATGAGCAGCAGGTTGCAGGTTGTGAGCTCCATCCTGCTGCACACGAACCGTAATGTTCCTTTAAATGAGAGAAAAATGCGGAGGAGAGGCGGAGCTGCAGCCGCCGCTGTCACTACACAACCTCTCTCCGAGTCTCTGCGCTCCTTAGAAATAGATCCGAGCGGGCAGCGGGCGCACACTGCGGGGCAATGAAACACGCTGCAGGTCCCGGAGCAGCAGCAGCAGCAGCAGCAGACGAGCCGCGCAGACCCGTTCACCTCCTCATCTCCTCTCCTCTCCGCTCTCTGCGGGACATCACACACCGTCCGGGATCATGTTGTTTCTTCACGAGTTATTATCGGCTTACTGGATCGCAGCTGAGTGAAAGAGAAAGTCCACACTGGATCTGAACCTACGCACTTGTCTTCACCACCGTGGATGCAATCTTTGCATACTTGATGCGGATTTTCTTCTTTCTTCTTCTTCTTTTTCTCACATATTTCGGATTATTCCTCTAAACACGGAGATATGTTGGTTTTATTAGTGATCAGCCTGGCCGTGGTGTCACATGCAGGTTAGTGTGTTGTTGTTTTTACATCCTATTGTCAGTTATTGTCTCTGGTGCAACAATGTGCTGTTTCTGCTCAGCAATGCAGAACTCCGTTGACATTTTAGGCAATTTAATCTCTCACTGAAATAGTTTGTACACTGGTTTTGTAGACATAGAAACCCACATGTATTAAAAGTTTAGAGTTGATTGAAAATCATAAACTATATTATTAACCTCAAGCTTCCGTATTGACCTGTTACAGACACAGAACAGTGGAGGAAATGTCTGAGCCCCCTTGTTGTTAAATCCCTCAGATTTAGATGGAAGTTTGGTATTAAAACATAAAAGCTGTGATTTGATCCTTTTCGGTTAATAGCTTCCACATTAAGTGTACCCAAGGTCTTGTAAAATCAAATATAGTTTGATTCAACACATCTTAATCTTATCTATGAGTTTACATCCTATTAATAACCATAAAATAACGATTATGCCGTTTAAAGGTTTAAGTCTTCCCCTCATGACCTCCTCACATACAGACAGTTATGTAATTCAGCATGAACTCCAGTCTAACAAAGAACATCCCTGCACAAAAAACTTCCTCAGTGCAAAAGTTCACCGATTCAGGCTCTAAGGTTAAATACGAGTCTATATCTGTGAAGTGACTTGGAAAAACAAAGCGAGCTCCAGGTTTTGGATCATAAATCCAGGTTGGAAGATGACACTGTGGCCCTCGGGGGTTTGCGAAGCGTCTGGAAGGCGTCTGAATGCTGCTCATCCTCCCTGAGCTGCCAAACTTTATCTGTGTTAGAGTCCACGCTGGCTGCGGTCTGCAGCAGGCAGGTGCACAATGCCTCTATTATCCTTTTTGCATAACATTTCCGATGGAGGTAAATCACTTGACTTGTGTACACACACACTGAGTCACTCGCCCACTCACTCTCACACTGTTGCTGGTAGATTCAGGTGAGTGTTACAGTCCTAGGGTCCTAAGTATGGCACTGAAAACTCACAAACAAGACATTTTTTGCTGAATATGGTCAATTATTGCACAAAATTATCAGCTTAGATGGAAAGATGTTTCTTAAATGATCCTGTATTCTAATTTTTGTTCATGTTTGGTCTTTCAAAGTGATTTCCTCACTACTTGGATTGCTTTTCCTGTTTAAATCTGTAACTTTGGAGATTAAAAAGTAAATTTACAACAAACCACAACTGGAATATGAAAGTTTCCTTCCTCTCATCATGCACTCGCAAAAAAACAACAACAAAACTGCTTTTATAAGTTTACAGGAAGCGCAAGCGAGCATTTAATTTATCCCGGGAACAGGAGTTTAGTTGGGTGGCATTTGTGGATGAGGGGGACACTCCTATGTACTGTCCCGATTAAACATGTTGTGAAAAGAAATGTGCAGGGGCAAGTAAAATCAGACTTCAGGCGAGTAGATTTCTGACCCACAAACATTAACATTGAACCCTCTGTCGTTTGACTCCTCAACTAGTCAACCAATCAACCAATCAGTCCAGCTCTGATCCTAGCCCCTTTTAGACGGACGTTTCAAGTCGTGATATTTACGCATCTTTCGCCTTCAGTCTGAACGTCCCAGAGGCGAGACAGGGGGACAAAGTGATCCTGGCTCTGTACCGGATCTGTACCATTAGAGGAAGTAACTGAGGGATCATTGTGGACCTATGTAGCAGCAAGATAGAAAATTCTTGACGTACATTATTGGTGCGACCAACACTCGGGTGATAAGATAGGAAGTGGACCGTATCATCAGAAACACGACTTTGAGTCCGACAGTAATCGAATCATGTTCAGCAAAATGCAGAACAACTTTGCTGTCTGTAGAATCTGCATGGCTAAATACCACGAGAGTTGTGTAATTTGTGTGAAGTAAGCCTTTAAAGCTGAGCCACACCCGTCTGCTTTCACTCTTTCTGTCTCTAGAAAGCAATTAAGTCACTTACTATTTGCCAAGTTCACGTGTAAACTCTCTGTTTCTCCGTCCAGGTGTGTCTGTGGAGGTGTCCCGTGCAGGTGTGGCCCCTCGCTGTGAGAGCCGCGCCTGCAACCCCCGTTTGGGTAACTTAGCTCTGGGTCGCCGGGTCCTGACGCAGACCGTCTGCGGCAACAACGGCACCGAGCTCTACTGCTCCTACGCCGACCCCAACATCAACCTGGCCTGCAGCGCCGCCAAGTGCGCCAAATGCAACGCCGGCCTGCCTCTCCTGTCCCACCTGGCGGGGGCCATGTCTGACTCCTCTTTCCGCCACCCCAACACCTGGTGGCAGTCGGCCGAGGGGGTGGAGTCTGAGACGGTGCAGCTGGACCTGGAGGCGGAGTTCTACTTCACGCACCTCATCGTAGTGTTTCGCTCGCCGCGGCCTGCCGCCATGACGCTGGAGCGGTCGCAGGACTTCGGGAGGACGTGGAAGATGCTGCAGTACTACGCCAGCAACTGCAGCGCCGCCTTCGGGATGGAGGAGGGGAAAGCGGACGTGGGTCGGGACGGGGCCGCCTGCACCTCCAAATACTCCGGGGCTTATCCCTGCAACCGAGGAGAGGTGAGGGGGAGCTGCATGTCTTACCTTCACTGAACACATTGAACAGGAAATATTATTCTTTCTTTCAGGTTCATACAAGTATTTTGGGTTCCTACGAGAACATATTTATGTGCTTTAATGTTTAAAAACACTGGCTGCTGCACCTCTGACAAAAAGTCTGCTCTGATCTGCTCACATCTTTGCTCTTACTCTCTGTTCTGTTGTCGTTCATTGCAGCTGGAAGAATTTTTTTTAACAGATTACAGCACTTTTTAATCTACACAACCGAACAAGTTCCAAAAGGAATGTGATCAAAAATTAGGGAGAAATTAACAACTTCGGAATCCAAGATTACAGGTTTTCCTGACATTAGCAGCTACGTAAAGCTGTATATTTAATTCAGATTACATTATTTTAAATCTGGCCACTTTTAATATCCAAACATCTGACATTGTTGCATTATATATATGCAAAAACAATAAGGAAAAGTATAATAATAGGTCCTCTTTAGTGCGTTAACCCTCAGCTCTACAGAGCATTTAAACTCACTGTTTTGGTACATTTCCACCACTCTCATCAGCATCACTTCCAGTAACAAGAAGCGGCTGTTTTCAGCTTTCTAAAACCTACCACACACTGCCTGCTCACCATCAAACAACAGTCAGATAAAGTCAGCATCTCGCTGGTGAAGATAGTGGAGCATTAAGCAGCTGCAAGGCCAGGTGTTTCCTTCAGATGTTGCCCCCAAGAGGCCAGAAAAATCTGTTTATCTGGAAGAAGAAAGAAATCTCAGCAGGAGCAACACAGAAGGAAACGGGATAAAGGAGAAGCAGTTGCTGTAAATAAAGTTAATGTGTAATAGAGGCTATAAAATACATTTGATGTCAAAATAACTTAAAATGAAGTTCTGGAGTTTCAAGTAAAACAAAGATTTCTTTGTCTTCTCTCTTCACAATCTGTGACTACCTGCCAGGAGCGCTTTGGGTGATCAGATTTGTATCAAGTCTTGGTTGAATTCCCACCATTTCTCTCAATCCAAACAGTCAGATCACTCAGAAAGCAGGTCGACGCAGGTGGAAGGGAGGGCGGATACACACCTGCAGAGAAACGCTGGAGGGGGTGACAGAGAGTTTCCGGATCAGCTTTTTTTTTTTCTTCTTTTCTCTATGATTGTATTGTTAATTATGTCATATCTCACTTGCGGTGTGTAGCAGGTAAATCGTTCTTAAATTCTTTTCTTAACAGAATGATTTAAAGTGCATCATTACCCCTCCTACTGGAACAAATTCAGTCCTGTCTGCTGTAAGTCACGCAACATGCGAGAGTCATACAGTCATACGACTCGAGCAGAATGAAAGCAGCCAGGTGGGGGAAGTGTGTGTGCGTGTG
>CAFUXE010000946.1:62897-75933 GCA_903364295.1 Serranus cabrilla
TACGCCACGCGGCACTGCGCCTGGAAGGAGAGAAGAAAACTGGTTTATTAGAACAAATCTGGACAATCAGAGGTGAAAGTAAACATGAGAACACTGCAGGACGTAGTAGATTAAATTTAGCAGTAAATGATTTTATTATTATTTTTAGTTAACCCTCTGAACCCCAAAAACCATCAGCAGGATTGAAATGCATGTTTTCTAATAGATAGATAGATAGATATCACAGACATAACCTGCAAAAATGAAATTATTGTCAGATTTTCACATTTCTGACAGTCCTTGAACAGACCATGTGTGTTAAATGCTTCCGTCCGGGGAAAATAATCAAACCAAATCTAAACTTGAAATCAAAAATTCATCAAAATCACTTTATTCTATGTCTGTCATTTAAAATATTGTCAAGATTTTGGTGAAAAATGCTTTACAGGAGCAAATAAAGTGGGAAAAGGCAAATAAAAGAGACAAATAATATATATCTGCAAGCAGAACTGTGTACAAGAATTGTGCAACCTGCTAAATAAAATGTGTAAAATGAAGAAAAAGCCAAAAGAAAAAACAAAAATGTTTCTTAAATGCACTTTACAGACGTTCACTGAGTCGAGAAGCAACACCAGTAAAAACCCAGTTTCTTTATGTTCCATCAGGTTTGATGAATCCTGCAGGAAACCAGCTTTCAGAGTAATAACAGCTCTGGGGGTGTGTGTGTGTGTGTGTGTGTGCTCGTCTTACCCGTCCTGTAAGGTGGGGTATTCACACTCCTGTCCGATGGGGAACACTCCACCTGGGTACAACTCGCAGATTGGCACAGATGGAGGATCCGTCTGAGATTTGGCTGGAAGGAGAGAAAAGAGAAAATTTTAAATTGAATTCAGGACAACAGAGCAGTAAATATGACGCAGTGAGACTCCAGCTGTGAACAGAGATGTTTCTCCTTTCAACTGTGAGATTATACAGCAGTCGGGATTATTCTGCACAGCACTGCACCATGACACAGAGCTTCACTTCAAATGCATTTTTTTACGCAGCGCTGACAAATCAAATGTGACAACTTACGTCCTTTCTTCTTCTTTTTCTTCTTCTTCTTTTTCCCTGCTGCGTTTTCTCCGTCATCTCCATCTGTGTGAGTGAAGTCACTGCTGTTACACCAACTCACTAGCATAAAGTTTACACGTGATGAATGATGACGACGTGTGTTTTATCAGGTTTTAAGACTAATCACCTTCCTCGCCGTCCTCCTCCTTCTCCTTGTCCTCAATCGCCTGCTTCTCCAGCTGTTTGGTCACATCGGCCACTCCATCAGCCTCCGCCTCAGCGCCTGCAGCAGCCAGAAGATCGTCAACAACAGTATAAACACAAACAGCTCGATGAACAATTCCTGCTGCGTCAGCACAAGCAGCAGGAAGTAGAGGGTGATGTGAGAAAACAAAAAGCGGTAGAACATACACAAACATTAACATCTTATATCTGCATAATTCTTTAGAGCAGATATATAAAATGTACGTTCACAGCAGCCAAGAACACAAACACTGAATATCAATCTGAGGACAATACGGTCCTTTGGTACACCTGAGGTGGTAAATAAAAGATCACTCCCCACGCTATATTTTTCATAATTTTCACTGTTCCTCTTCTATGTTGCATGCATTTTAAAATGTGGCATTTTTAGCAAAGATAAACGCTTGTAAACGTGGTATAAAACTTTTGAAATTAATGTAAGATTGTGTCTTATGTTAAATGCCAATAACAGAGCTTTGGCTCTAAAAACTAAGCTTGTGGCCTGTTGTGATGTTTAAGGTATAATATGCAACTTTACCTCAGTGAAATGTCTAAAATGTTACATATTTTGTTGATTTCTGCACTTTCATTATCTCATTATGTTCCCAACATTTTTTAGGGTTAGTTTGTTTCATTTGGTTGCTTGTGCCATATCCCGTCTGCACATTTGTCAGCTTTGTGGTTGTGTTTCGAGAAGCTGCCATGATTTTACTTTTCATCTAGTTTACAGCCACATTTTTATGTTACACTTGATCAGTTTTGGTGTTTTTTTTAGTCTATATTTTAACTGGATGAAGGATTTTTGTAATGAGACATCTGGATTTTAAGTTATCAGAGAAACAAGCTGGACATCCTGTGATGAATTTGATCAAAAGCACTTTATTCTACAAGTCTCATTTAAAATGTCACCAAGAATGAACAGTTTGAACTAACCAGATCCTGTAAAATACATTAAATTCTGCACTACTCAGTGAGACTGGGAAGCCATAAACAAGCTGAGACTGACAGTCATGTGATAAAAATTCAGTGAAACTTTGACTGCACTGCAGGTTATTTACACAGAGCGAGAGAGAGAGGTGAGGTTGTTAAAGAGCAAACACTTCAATATGTATAACAAGTGTGGCCATTTTTCTCCAATATTAGTAACACTTGTGGGAAATTGGAAAAACATTGTATAAATAGATTCAATTTTTTCAAATTTTTGTAAAATAAAATATGAAAGGAAGTTAACTTGTATTGGTTTTTTTTTATTATTAGTTATTGAATTATAACTTTGGAGTTCTCCCTACTTCCAGCTATGATTGTGCTGTTTCCATAGAGGCACAGGACTCATAAATTGCAGTGAAAAACAAGGCTGGAGTGAATAAAATGTGACATGGATAAAATACTGCTCAGGGCCCAGCGGGTAAAAAAAAGAAGTAAAACCTTCAGGAAAATAAAGAACAAATAAAAAAGGACAACATTGAGCCTATAGTGAAGGATCTGCTCATGTTTGATAGTTAATTACTGCTTATTCGAAGTGGCAGCTGCTCTAACTAACCATTATTGATGTAAAGTGGGCCTTAAAAAACGAGTCAACATCAGCAAAAAAATGTGAGTGAGTCAGCTGCAGAAAGTGGAGTTTATATAATTAGGTGACACTGCTTGTTTTCCCTCAATTCTGCAGAAAACACTTATTATTTCAACCCAAACATCATGTCAATCTCTGGATTTCTTTAAGGCACTCAAAGCCTAAAATGAATCTTTCTCCACAACATGTATGTATTAAACAAGTTATTGTAAAAGTATTTGCATAAATGTACCAAACATGGATGCAATGTTATCATGAATAAACCTCTTTATAATGTTGCTGTTTGTCCTCTAAGCTATGAACAGCTGACATTTAGTAAATTAATGGAGGTAATTTAATAGAGTTTGGTCTGTAAGTTTATAAGGATCATGGGTTTGTATTGTTTTGATGTTGTTGATTATTATGATAAATCATCCTTTGGGTGTTCTTTCCTTACATAACAACTCTGGCAAAGGGGGAATTACGAAACAGGAAAACTTGGCTGAGGCTCAGTGCAGTCGGTGAGCAGAACAGTCACTAACAGCAGCAGTTAGATCAGCAGATTCAGTTGTTTTCGCTCAAAATAAACAGTAAAGTGGTTTCAGTTTCAGCTGTTTTAAATGTCACAGTTTCTAAATTAGGCTCTGACTGAAGCCCGGCGTGTTTCTCAAGGCCTGACAGGCGCCTCACAGCAACACCACCCACACTGCCCTCAGCCCGCATGGCTAATGAGGATCAGCAGCAAGGCACACGTGCTGCAGCACCACACTTCCGGCCTGACTTTCAAAATAAACAGACTCAGGAGATTTATCTTTATGAAATTATTACACATTATGATGTAAGGTATGTATGTAGGCCAGAACAACTTGATATATAAATTGAAATGTCATTAAATGCCCACCAAATAAATAATGTGTGAATTAATTCATTGATAACCTGTGACGAATATATTTGTTTTATTTGCTTCTTTATTTATTTATTAACCTTTGTATAAATTCCCCTATTCACTTACATAATGAAGAACACATGAATTTATGAAGAAAAACAAATAAAGAAATAAATGAAGAATTTTTTTTCTTCATATTAATAGGGAGTAAATGCAATATATTAATGCATTTAACAATGTTATAATCATTTTCATCTATTTATTGAAATAGTTTTTTCTTTATGGAAATCCAAACGGAGTTTGTCTTTTTTACTTCTTGTATGTTTTATAACAGCATTATCTCTGTTTCTTTCTTTTTTGTCTTGTTATCCCTTTCCTTAGATTTTATAACTGATTCCTCATGTGTACATTGAGATTGAAATTAATATCTAATTTAATATTTTAACAATGCTATAACAATATCAAAGTACTTAGCAAATATTTCACATAAAATCGAATTTGTTATTTTGGAAATGTCACGATGCTTACAGCTTCAATTCTGCTCAATAAATTGTTCAAAAGCGAGTTTAAACGCTTTTGTGCGCCTTTATTTTGAAGGCGTCTTCCCGTCATTTCCGAGTCCGTCACAGCTAACTGCGGCTAACATTAGCTCTGCTAGCCTGTTAGCAACAAACTGCTCGAGCCGGCCTCACCTGTCGTTGCGGACTTGTTCTTCTTCTTCTTTTTCTTCTTCTTTTTGGCCGTCTCCTCCACAGGGTCGGTCTCCTCTCTGTCCTCTGCCTCTCCGTTTTGCTCCCGGTCCGGGACTGCCTTCTGGTCCGCTACCTGCTCCGCAACCACGTCCGCCATGATCGCAGGCGCTGCTGGAAAAGGAAGCGCGAGGGACTGTGGGAGTGCTGTGTGTGGCGCTGCCTTCAGGGACGCTCCGGGTTTTTAAAATGTATTATCATGGAAGTACTAATTGCTATTATCATTAATATTATTATTATTTGTGTTATTATTTAAATGAATTATTAATATTGTTTTATTAGTATGAGTTATTATTATTGTTTTATTAGTATGAGTTATTATTATTGTTGTTCTTAGTATAACTAGTTATTATTATCATTACTGTACACTATTTATAGGATATTTTGCATTAGTTTAATAGTAGTAATAATGCAATCGTTTTAGCTCAAATAGCTTTAGTTAGTTAGTTTAGTTTTGATAACATATACAACTGGGCTTATGAACATGGAAAACCAGAATTCTGAATTTAATGTGAGCACTTGAAGGCAGCACAAAGTAAAACATGCCGAATCAGCTGAAGGGGACCTCATGCAGTGAGAGTGAGCCTAATGAGGAAATAACCCGTGGAGAGGTATATATACACTGTCAAACTGCGCTGATTACAGTATTATAATCATTAATTAATCATCATCAATATCATATTAACATCAGAAATGTAGCATTTACTAGACTACAAATCCAAATAATAATTAAAGATGTGAACGGTTTGTGAGATCAATAAAAATCCAAAATAATACATAACATTATATATATAATAATTATATTTAATATAACGTTTATTTTAACACTAATATGTACTGCAGGAATCCTGCTTTTTTTTGTTGCTATAAGCACCTGTTGCAGTTACAGAATTGACCACTAGGTGGCAGACCTATAACAGTAAACAATCTATTAAAATAATATACATGGCGTTTTATATTTAGAGGCATTTATCCCACTTGATGCACATTTGCACAGGAAGAGAGTATGGGTGGTTTTAGCTGGAGTCAGATGTGTTTAATGCCAGACTTAGTCATCGGAGGTAGAGTTACTGAAATATGGTGTTTCCCTTCTTAAGTGTATTAACTCCCAAGACAGGGGCACTTAAATGTTAAGTCTTTACTCCACTACATCAGGTCTGTGTGCGAGTCTCCAAAGGCTGGAGTGGCTTTAAAGTGGAGCAGCAGCTGTTGTGGGTGAGACAAATGCAAAATCCCACAAAACGTATCGAGTGACTCACCAAACCTGTTTCTAGACCCGGACCGTGAGAGCCTCTGAAACACGAGCGTCACAAAAGACTTCAGGATACATCGAACACTTCCAGAATGGTATTTTATTTCACGTTGGAAAATGCAGGAGGAGGGAGGGGAGGAGGGAGGGCTCACCCTGAGGGGTTAGGGTGCAGGAGGGGGTCAGGACAAGGCAGACATGGTGACAAGAAAGACAGGGAAGGTGGAGGAGTGGGGGGGGGGCGTACACCAGGGCTGTCAGACTCTTATGGCAACTTCATATGAAACATAAAGTTATAGATTGCCCTCACATGAGAGAAAACCACTTTTCATTACCATACCCGTACAGGTATTTTAAACCTCACAGAAGCACACAAGTCAGTCCATAAAGTGTCGAGTCATTATCAAGTCTTCCTCCGAGTGTGCCCCTGTAAACACAGACGCTGGGACTGTTTCAGTCTTCATGAATAGTTCTTAGATACAATAGTGTTTTATTCCAAACAGGATTGTAAATGTGTGTTCGGCTACGTGTCCGACCCTCATTGTGTCCAGTCCAGACAGCAGAGAGAGAGATGGATCGCAGAAAGGGCCGGACAGAAATAAAGCGCTGACAGTAAAAATAGCATCCTGCTTCCTCTTCTTGCAGAGCTCCCCTCTCACACTTTGTGTGTTCATACAGAACCGTCTGACTATAAGGATTAAAGGGATAGTGTGGATTTTTTTTTGAAGTGGGGTTTTATGAGATATTATCAATAGTTAAGTTTATTACCTACAGTAGAAGACAGTCAACATGCAGGAGTGCTGACACATAGGTGAGTAAAGTACTGCTGTGTACGGGGGCAGCAGCTAAATGTATTTTAGCGAGCTAAAAATCTGAGAACTTTGGCATTTAAAAGTTTGTTCTGATTCACCAAAATCAAACAATAACGCAAACTAGCAGATCGAGGCAGCAGAAGACCAGCAGCTCCTTTTTTAGAGGTAAAATTGCTGTTTTTGTTAATGGAGTCTGGTGCAGAGGGGTTGGTTTCCACTGCTCCCCGTCTCTAAGCGCCTCCAGGCTGCTCTGCTTAAAATTTCTCTCCAAACTCAACTCACATTTCACCCAGTTCTACTTAAATCCGTGTGCTCCAAAAACGCCATTATTGAGCTTGCAACGGATAATTTTTTGCTGGAAAATAGTGTGGGAACGCAACACACAGGTGCACTCTGGGTGGGAACGCTTCACACTAATGGTGTGAGAAGTGACAGAGCGAGAGAGAGAGAAGGCAACACTCAGACTTTTAGTAAAATCTGCTGCGTTCCAGCAAAACCCTCCAGCACTTGGAACGCTGAAATGCTCAGATGAACTCAGCTTCAGCTCCTCATGGGAAGGGCAGTCCAATGACAAGGCAAAGCAGTGAGAATACTCTAATTATAGCACTTAAACTTTTAGAAAATATGTTGAGCTGCTGCCCCCTTCTATCGCAGTACATTGCTCAGCTTGTGTGTCCTCCTGCCTGCTTCTCTAAACTGGCGGCATGTTGACCGCCACCTACTGAAGGTAATAAACTGACTGGGGAGAAGAACCTTTTTGTTTTTTTGGCGCTCAAAATGAAACTTTTTGTAGTTGTGTGGACAGGGCCTGGACCATCAAGAGTTTACCAAAGAAGCCAGGCTTATTTCTCTTCGTCCAACTCATTAAAATCCCTAAATTAGTTTGAATTCTTCTTTATATTTCTCTGACCCTGCACCCATCCTGTCAGGTGTACAGTTTTTTTTTTTAATTAAACAGAGAAGCACCTCTGAATCTCAGGATATTGCTCTCAAACATTCAACTCCTGCAGCCCAAAGCTTCCTGACAGTAACTCAGATTGTAGTGTTTGAAAGTGAAATTAAAACCATTTTCACCTCAAATAATCTCATTATACATTATTACAGTTTTTTTTTAACATATGGACTCAATCACAGGTTTCCTACAATCTTTGTTTCCACACCTACTGAGCGACTGTGAACAATATACAGTGTGTGGATGTCACCGATAAACTGCAGACATTCTGGTCTCCTGACGCGAACACTGTAAGGTCAGATTTTGTTTTAGTGGTTCTGGTACCTGAGTTTTAACAGCAAAAGAGCAGTAAGAATTGTGTGTAATGTACAGTAAAATGGACGGACGGGTAATGGGCGTAAATTTGAAATGCTTCCACAGCAGTAACAGTTGATGTAACACAGAGCCATCGATAAGACAACCAGACACTCAGACATAAATACAGTCTCTGCTCAGAGCTCCGTTAAAGCGGCGGGGTTTTAATTTAAGTCCTTCTCAGGGGTTCGTCTGTCGCTCTCCTCCTCTTCGTCCTCCTCCTCGTCGTCGCCGAACGTCTGCTCCTCCATGGCGATGAGCTTCTGCGAGCGCGCCGCCACCTGAGCGGCGAGGGCGGAGCTGAAGCTGAGAGCCTGCGAGCCGTGGATCTCCGTCAGTCTGTCCATCACAGAGACGGCGGGGACTTTAGGCTTCAGGAAGCAGTCCAGACCGTTCTGGCCCTCCCCCTCGTCCAGGACGCCGTCGTACTGGTGCAGCTCGGACGCTCCTCCTCCTCCTCTTGTGCACACCGAAGTTCCTCCCAGATCTCCTTCCTTCTCCTCCTCGCCGCAGCTGAACTCCGTCAGCGGCTCTGCGGAGGGGTCAGGCCTCACCCTGCCGTCTTCTCCTTCCTCTTCCTCCCCTTCGTTTCCTGCAGAGCCCTCTGAGAAGTGGTTTCCTTCTTCATCGCCACTTTCTACAGAACCCAGAGAGCTGGGAGCGTCTGACGGCTTTGTGCCGGGAGCAGCTACATGGAAGAAAAAGAAATATGTCATAATCATATCAGGGATTCCTAAAAACTCTGTAATTCTTCACTTTTCTTAAATGTAGAATTAAATCAATAACTCGTCGCCTGTCTGGCAGCTCCCCGCTCCAAACATACAGGTCAGGGAAACACTGTTAACAATAGCAACCACCAATCAAACTCTCACGTCCTCCTCATCACAGGACAGAGGTGACACGGATCGGAGCAGACCTTGGTCGTTGAAGAGCAGCTGCTTCCTCTTCATCCTCTCCCCCTCTGACGCACGGAAGCCCAGCACAGCTTTGAGCTCCGACAGGACACGGCGGGACTCCTCCCTCTCCCGCCGCTGACGCTCCCGCTCCTCCGGTGACAAGATGTCGGACCAGGTCCCTCTGCCCTCACCGTCAGAGTCCGAGTCGGACACGTAGGCCTCCCACTCCTGGTTGAATGACAGCAGGAGAGGTCAAAGTAGGCACGTGAATCTGTGGTGAGGGAATCGTGGATGCAGGATATCAGGTTGATCTTACCAGCTCTTCTGGCACAGGGTCTCTGTCCAGGATCAGCGGGTAGGATGGAGGAGGATCCGGAATCTGGGGTACAGGGAGGCCGCAGTGCTCTGGACCCTCAGTGTTACCTGCAGAGATGGTGTGTGGAGTCACTGACGTTATTGGAAGAACAAACAGATGAGGTCAGCAGCTCGGTATTGGAGCCTGTTCCTGCTCTGGTTGGTCTGTTTCTTGTCCCACATTGTGAAGGAGCGACTTCCTCCATGGCTGTAAATAGTCTCGAGTCACAGTAAAGGAAGGAGGAAGTCTGTGCTAAAAATAGGCGCTGTGTAAATATGGAATATACTACGAGCGGGGGTGTCTCATACTAAACCCCCGTGGTCCTCCCTTTACCTGGACAGGCGTTGACCCGTCTCAGCATGCGCTCCACCTGGCTGATGGTGTCCTCCCAGCAGCCCGTGCTGGCCTGCATGTGAGGCTGCAGCTGGTGCAGCCGGTCGCTGAGGTCCTGGTAGCCCTCGAACGTCAGCTCTGTCGGCTCCTTGGACACCATCAGCTTCTCCAGGTCGTCCTCCAGGATGATCATCCTGATGACATCGAAAACAGGAGAAGAAGAGGAATGTTGACCAGGCCGCCTGAGAGCAGGGACTCCTGTGAAGCATCACCTTCACTGATTCATGTTGAGTTGCCACAAAGTGCTAAATAAACTGAAGTGAGACTGTGCTGCTTTAATATTTTCAGTTTTAATCAGTGCTCAAGGGAGCCAGAATGTGCAGATGTTTATTCAGATTTTCATTAACGTCAGTAATCAGTTTCATAAACATGAAATTAAGATAGAAATGGGGGAAAGAGCGTCAAAATGTCATCTACAAATAGCAGATGTGATTATATTTGGTAGACAGAAGCTGCCATAATAAAAAAAAAAGTAAATAAATGACTTGACAAATAAGTTAATATGCCAGTGAATGTACCAGAAATATAAAAAAATAAAAGGAGCAATTAATTAATTGATAAAATGTTACATAAATGGACATTTTTTGTATTAATTTGCTTCTGTATTGATTTACTTTTATACTTATTCCCCTATTTATTTATGTATGTATGTATTCATTTATTTCTGCATCTATTTTTTAAATGTATTTTAATAATCTATATTTTTAACATTAATTTAATTGTAAAAAATGTACTGTATTTGCCCTTTCTGTATTCTGTCTTTTATTTTTATTTTCAAATATAATTTGTTTTACATTAAATTATTTTAGTATGCTTATATGTCTCATTCATAACATATACATTATATACATTATTATTTTAACAACACACTTTTCATATTCCAATGACTCTCACATTGCATACATTTAATATTTCTGGTGTAAATTATACTTTTTTTTATTATTATAGTGCAGCACTGTTAATGTGGTGTCATATATCTTTGTCTATATATCTCTAGTACATCCATAACACCACTGTCTTACCCTTATTAATTCATTTACTATGTATTTTTACTGCTTTGCTGCTGCACTGATCATTAAACTCTCATCTCCTCTTATGGGAGGTGCAGAATGAGGGCAGTCAGGACTGTGTGTGTGTGTGTGTGTGTGTGTCTCACTCGCTGAGCAGGGCCTTGAGGTGCAGCTGCAGGCTTCGGATGGAGGTGTGCAGGGTGTTGAGCTCTCGGCATTTCTCCCTGGCCCTCCCTGTCCTGTCGGAGCCCGTCGTCCTCAGCTGCGTCTCAAAGTGTCGGTGGAAGTCGTAGCTGCGCTGCACGTCGCAGAGGCAGCTGGACAGAGCGTGATGGAGGGGCTCGGTCACTGCGGCGATGGAGCGGTGCAGCAGGGGAGGGGGAGGAGGAGGGAACGGCAGAGGAGGGGAGGCTTCTCCTTGGGGTCCGCTCTCTTCTGGCTCCTCTATTCTTCGGGGGGAGAGGAGCAGAGCCAGGCGACGGAAGCATTCGGAGCTTTGTCCCACCCACAGCTGGAAGAGCATCTACAAACACAGCACAAAACAAACAAACATTAACGCATGTTGCTTGTTTCAGCCTTTTATTTCCACTCATTAGGCTACGTGACAAAAAGTGCTTGCAAGATAGACGGCAGAAAAGAGGATCAAGTGGATTAAGATTTTTCCCTTTCTTAGCAGAAAAGTTGGTTGAGATCATTTACCGCTTTCATGTCTGTGCAGTGAGCCGAGGCTACAGCCAGCAGCCGGGTTGAAAAAAAGAGGGCGAAGCAGCTCGCCAGGCTCAGTGTGTCAGGTTTTACCTTCAGGGCGGGCAGGCTGTAGTCGTCTGTCAGCTCCTGAGCCTGCTCGTCTCCCAGGTGCTCGATCCCCAGGCCGAGGCCGAGCTCCTTCAGAGGCACCGCGGACACGTAGTTGGTCACATTATCGATCTCAGAGTTCAGAGGGAACGTAGGGTTCACGGGTTAAGGACACTTCTATAAAAAACGATGTGTGCGACTATTTGTGTCTAAAAAAGATTACCCAACATAAATTTTAATTAATAGAGAATATTTTCACATTACAAATGCATTTAAGAGACTATAAAAGACTAAAAACGTCATCAGAAGAGGTCAGGGGATTTCCAGCCTCACCATAAGAGAAAATCCCTGTTTTGCTGAGTAATAGATGTTAACCTCAAAAGCCATTTTCCCTCCACATGCAATATTACTAATTTATAATGTCTTTAAGCACATATATGCTTCTGAAAGTTTATGACAACAACAAGTATAAGTCATTGTTGAAAAAAAGTCTAGATTTATGTAGCCTGCTTTACATTATTACCAGCCAAATAACCAGCTGTGTGACTAAAAAAAGTGGAGAGAAAGCGAGAAAACACCTGATTGAGTTGTTATACATTTCTCTCCAGGTAAAGGATATGCCTTGAGCATGTGACAGGTGGCTCTGCGTGACGCTCTGAAGGCCGTGCGGAGCGCCCGGTACAGGGCCTTCCTCAGGCCGATCAGCTGCTGGCCCCGCGGCACCGCCCCCGGCCCCGCCCTGCTAAAGGAGCTGGCGGCACTCACCCTGTCGAGCAAACTTGACAAGTGAAATGTGATACAACTGTGGAGACGTCCCAGAGAGGCAGGGGGGCACACACAACACTGAACAGCACATCACCAAAGACCAACAGACTGAGACGATGAGAGCGACACGGGAGTGTTAAAAACAAACACAATGTGACATGCTACAGAGGGAATAAATCGATGATTTGGGAAATATTCTTAATTACTCTCTCCTAGGAGTCACATGACAAGATCAACAAGACTCTCATGTTTTTGTTGTAAATATGAAGCTGCACTTTAGCTTAGCACAAAGGCTGAAAACAGGGTCAAACTACTAGCCTGGTTCTGTCTCTGTATATGATTCACTTCTTGTCTCCTGAGTGGGCATGCTTGTCTCTCCCTCCACTCAATTGGGAGTATAATAAATGCCAAGAATAATTTATCTATATTTATATACCTACAAGTCACATTTAGCATTAAGAACATTCGTTAGCTTGGATGCTTGAAAACGTTTTCAACACTGTTTGGCGAATGCAGAGATTTTGGATAACAGAGGAGAGACAGAAGTTCATAATAAAATGCTATTTTTGTGTCATAATGTTTAGAAGACATTTTGCTTGTAAAACATGGGTGTAATATTTACTTTTGTGACTCTGGGGCCAAAGACTCAGAGGTAATCTGTGCTCATTTCTGCCATTGGAATCAATAGCGTAGACAATGCTAAAGCTGTACACAGAGACGGAGACAAACAGTGTCTAAAACAAGCGCTAACATAAATAATAGAACAGCTACAGACACGCGACCCGAGGAGCTGAGTTAACTAAGACACCACTACCACGAAAAGGGTGAATTAACCGAGCGGGTTTGAACCGAGCAGTGACGGCAGGAGTCATGACAGGAAATGCACATGAAGTGATTGGATGATTGGATGGAAGCAGACAGAAAACGAACACACTTACAGGGTGAACCCTCTGGAGATGACCTCCGTCTCCTGCACCAGGCGCAGCGCTTTCCGGG
>CAFUXE010000946.1:76976-101227 GCA_903364295.1 Serranus cabrilla
GAGAGAGAGAGAGAGAGAAAAATAAAATACAGCAGAGTGAAGCTGCTGGTTTCGGTGCCAGCATTCCTTTCTGTTTCCCTTTCTACCTACCAGCTGCTGGCCCAGCTTTCGAGAAGCAGCCGCCTGGTGGAGCGGACTCCATCTCCACAAGGCTTCAGCCAGCCTCCACAACCGTCCTCCCTGCAAATCACACACAGGGGAGAGGTTAGAAATGAGTCAATAGAATAACAGCTCAGATCCAGTTTGATGTTTTATGCCCCAGTGGATCAGTAAATTATATTCCAGATTAACATACTAAACGATTCACCTGCAAGTCTTTCCCTCATTTCTGTTTGCTTTCCTTTAGCTCTGACGAATCACACATCCAATAAATAACAAGTGTGTGCACATGAAACACACACACTCACAGTGAATGGGAGTAACCCAGGAGACAAACTCTTTCAGGCAACAACAATAAGTGCAATGTGTGTTTGTAGAAACGCTCACTCCCGGGTCTTATATAGCTCTGCTGTAGCACAGAAACCACAGAACTGCTTCAGTTTGTTGAATTTCCATTTTGGTGTTATAACTGAATGTTTACATTTTCGGCATCAATAAAATGTAGGCTTTTATCCCTTGGAAATGGCTGACAGATGGAAAGGAAGGATTGTTTTAGTTCTACCAAAGGAGTCGGAGTCTTTCATCGGAGCCACTACAAAGAAAAACACACACACTTCTGTTTTATTTCATGCTTCCTAAGAGTCTCTGCACCGTGGGCTCACAGTGTAAACAGTCTGGGACGTCCAATCACAAACAGAGCGACACAGCGCCTCGCGTCTTACAGCGCGCCGATATTTCGAGGCATAACAAACCTCAGGCAGCTCCAAATGGTGCAAGCTTTTATTGCAACAAACTGTGTAATTCCTAATCACAAATAGGATCTACTTTAATCTTCTTAGCGGCTCTGTGAAGCGCTTTGTTTAAAAGTGGGGCTCGTTTTGAAAGATGCTTTGTTGAAGTTAAAAAACGGAGAATCCTGTAAAAACTGGCATCATAACTGTGACGTGTGTCTGCTTTAGGGGGTTATTGATTCAGACTGGGCAGACCGCTAGCTGACCTGCTTCTCTGGGGGCCAAAGCACAAGTGTTATTAGTCTAAAGGCCGCAGAAGTATTGATTACTGATTTGAGGCTGGGTTTCAGGACGGGACAACACCTGACATCATCAGCCTTAAAGTAGGGCACAACCCTCGTTCTGTCTTCTCTGTAGCAGCAAAGCGGCTGATCCCAGCAGACACTGACACCGAGATGATGTAAACCATGTACAGATTAACTAACAGATGCCTACACTCCACTGTAGAACATCCTGCTCATCAGTATTCTCCTGGTGTCACACAGGAAACAGTCCTGCTGCCAGACGCCGGACTGATCACTACTACGTGAGCCAATGGACACACAGCACAGTATGAGACAGCCTGTCTGAAGCCTCTTGTACACATATAGTAGTATAATAGTCTGTCTTGCATCATTTCACACATGCTACTTCACTGTCAGAAAAGACTTTTCTGCCTCATGATGCCACACTCACATAAACTTCCTATTACTCTGTCATAGACTACAGCATCTCTATCTATTCCCTAAACAGTTTCACCCTCTGTGCGGACAGAGAGGAGCTCCCTCATTTCTGAATCCGTCTCGTTTCCTGCAAAAGGAGCTGATTTGCAAACCAAAGTAAATTTATTGCTTGTTTGTTAGTTATCAAATCATGCAAAAAGGTATGTTCCTAAAATGATAAACCGTGAACAAGTCCTGTAAACGGCATCAGAAGAGTCTTACAACTTTCCTTAACAACAGAGCCGCGCCAGCATTTTCCATAAAATGTTACAAGGTCTTGAGGTGGGAATTTGGCGGTACAGATTTCCCTGAATATCGATTCCTGCTTTCATTCACAATGCTGGAAATGTTTCTGAACATTTCAGGGACAGACTGCATGTGTATAAAGATAGAAAATGAAATGGTTGGCCTTGCACACCCAAAAGCAACTGCTCACAAATCTCAAATGTGAAGATTTACTTTTTTTTAAAAACTTGTTTTCAAAAAAAATGTTTGTGCTCATCCTGCTTCAACTACTTTGACCTCAAATATCAGCACATCAGGTCATGGACACTCATACATACTGTACATACCACAGATTCTGTATGTGAGGCATGTACAGTCAGACCTGTTGCTGGTAACGGACTGATAAACTGTGGATGTGGATGAGGTGTTTTTCCTCAGCTCCGACTTTATCTGAAGCAGGAAACTGGTCACACAGGGACGAACCGAAAGCTTTCCTGTCTCATCTGAATCCCTCATCCTCCTTAACTCCTTAGAACAACAGCGTACCGGAGAGGAAGCATGACACGGACAGAAAGTTCCTGAATGAAACAAACACAAAACTGTTTCCCGTCCCGGGAGGAGGGGGAGAGCGAGGGGAGGCAGAGTCATGTGATCCCGAGCTTCCCAGGACACATCGCTCGCCTGTGTGAATCACGGGTCGACTCAAACTAACAGTCATCAGCGGTGAGATTAATGCGAGCGCTGCTCAGAGTTCAGGAGCTGATGTGAGCAGGAGGATCCATTAAAAACAGCCGTACACATGTAAACATCAACGAGACAGTCAGTTTGTAAGAGGATGCTCAGAACGTCAGAGAGAGCACAGAGTGCGGTCGCAGTAATCACATTAGGAGATATCTTTTCTACAATCAGACCAGCAGGAGGAGAGAGTCGCTGCTGTGTGAGAATATAAAACACAGAACATGCAAACGCAAAATACCTGAATCTGTGTGCAGGAAGCCCGTGTTGCCATGTCTCAACTGACTGAAGCAAAGCACATAAACCAGTGCATGTCTGTTAGCGACCTATGTGTGACTGTCAATAGTCAAATTAATTAGTTTCTGTGGCAACCACACGTGCACAGACACACACTGCCCCGGGTCAGAGATCCAGACAGTTTGAACAGCCAGTTCAGCCAGTTCGATGACTGATTAATCTCAAGCTGAACTTAACCCTAATATTCATTATTGATCCTGCTGCAGACCATTTAATTGCCTCTAGTTTTGTTTTTTCTTATTCTATTAACATATATATATATACATGGTACTACAGGTAGAGAGTCATCATTTATAAATATGCTTTGTTTGTTTTTTTGTGACATGTGTTGTTATACATTGGGAGAAAAACTTGTCATTGCACAACCAAACTTGTTTGTATTACTATACTAAGTACTGCTAAGTATATTCACATGTTTACAATGATATATCACTTATATCTTCCACACTTATTATAATTAGTATTAGTGTCATAAATAATATTACTGTCAGTTGCAATAACCACGACAAAGGAAAACTGAGAGTAACTCATAGCTATTTTAATGGAATTATGTGTAAAAAGTCCTCATTTTGTGAAAAAATTAAAAAAAAGTTGTATACTTCCCGTTTGAACATAAGAAATTAGGAAATAAGAAGCACTTTGTAGATATATGACATGTGATGTTTAGATGGGAGGAACTCACTGAAGTTTTCTGTGCGTCTGCATCGGGAGAGTTGAGGTCTCCCTCTTGTCCGTCATATTCGTCCTCTTGTGTTGCCGTTGGACATGCCTCAAAGTCTGTGTGCCCTAGATCATGCAGGTACTGGAAAAGAGGGGAGTTCTGCAACGAGAAAGAGAAACACATTGAGCCAGAATTGAAGAATTATGGCAGAAAAGGAGGGGTGGGGTATAAAATAGTGCCAGATGGAAGGAAGGGAGTCGAATATGTGGTGGTTAGGTCAGTGTTGTGCAGTTTGAGCTGATTTTGCCCTAGTTTTCCCCCAGTGTGAATCCAAAGGTGTCCTGACTCTGATAAGCGAGGGAACTGATTCGTCAAGCCAGTCTACTTTCCCTCAGGATTCATCAGCTGAAGTTGAAGCACCACCCTCACCCACCACAGACAGCCCGCATCCCGCCTCCATGCAGCTTACTGTTCTCTTCTGGCAGGAATGCTGTAAATCCTAAGTGCCTTCACATGTGAATCTGTAAATCACTCAAACAGACATATTTTGAGCCTCTCCGTGCACCTCAGAGACTGTAAGCATAAGTCATCATGTACATAATCCTGTCTACTCATAGAAGGATAAACACAGGCGATGCTGTTTCTTTTTACCCTGAACAAAGCAAGCTCAGAATCAAAATCAACCATGAAATAAGCAGAGGAGAAAAAAAACATCCCATGCTCGAATGTGTCCAAAAGATGTCTGACCCAGTTCTCCTCCAGCTGCTGGGAAAATATCACTCTTAGCATCTCTGCTTTGTTTTGGTGCTACTTGACAGCTGCACAGGAGCATCTCAGTTTAATCTAATTAACCCATCGTAACATGCCTGGACAGCAGTCAAACAATTAAATGCTACTCACATGCATTGTCAAACGAAGTCGCAGCTCATGTTGTCACCATGCAGAGGTAGCTGCGTGAGTGTCAAGGTTTTTTTTTTTCCTCCCCCCAGAACCGACGCATTGGATCTGGTCATCCCCACCCCACCTCTCAACTACCAGTCTAGTAATGATGAAACACCGACAACAATGCGCACACTCCCGCACAGCTCAGCTCCCTCTCATGACCACCAAAGCTCCTTGGCACACACACAATTAACAGTCAAGCCAAATATGTGGATTTGTTTCTGGTTTTCATTGAATGGCAACATGGCAAACGACTGCTTATGTGAAGCTAGCTAGCTACTAGCTTGCTGAGCTAGCTACCGTTAACGAGTCCAATGTCTATTTACCTTAGAACTCGGGAGGTATGACAAAGCATCCGCTACAAGTTTCGATTTTAAAAAGCTCCAGTTGTAGTACAAACCTCAAATACCACATCTTCATCAAACTCCTCAGTCATTGCTCTCCGCCATCTATACACAGCCCGTTTTGCATTCTGAAGTTGTAGGCGACAGTAGTCAGGAAACAGCCGTTGAGAAGTTGGTAGTTAGCCGGTTGCTAAACTTCGCATAAAAACTACAGCTCCCATAATGCATGTCTTTCAACTGCCGCTTGCTCGCGAGCTACGAACGGCAGTTAGAGCGCCCCAAGTGGGCGCGAAAGGTATCGGGCCAACCGTTTGGAAAGCTAGGCAAGCAGCGTAAAGTTAGCGAAAAACAGACAGCAAATTACCGGAAACTGCTATCAAAATAAAATTGACATATTTTACAATTTTTCTGAAGTCTAATCACTGCAAAGAAAGAGCAATTTTCAGCTTTTTATCCTCCGGAAATATACGGTGTGACATATATATATACTTATTCCTGTGTTTCATGCCATCTTACATCAACTGCACCGTAGTATCCTCGACAATATATTTATTTTGAAGTGCAAAACCGGAACTGTGTTTTTTGTTGTGTCGTACTTGACGTTGTTGGGAAAAGCACCGTGGCTGAAAAACTTCGGGAAAAATGGAAAAAGTAACAGGCGTAAAGAGCTTATCCGTGCATCCGCTGGCGAGATAAGGAGTAACAGCGATGGATATGCATGTTTTCTCCTTGAAGCGGCTTTCAAACTGACAATGGTGTCGAAGGAGGCAAAAACGCAGATTTTCTCGCAATTCCATTGAAAGTAAATTTACTCATGGAGAAAGGAGCAAGTCGGGAGTCATGAGCACAGGTTTGTTTCGTGGGGGAGCTAACTTAACTTAGCAAAAATCCTGCTGTGCAAGCGGCTTTTGTGGTTAGCTAAAACCAAACAGAAATACTTATTTAGTTTTTTGGCAGAAAGTGGCTGACCTATGCGATTTTGAATGTTATAACGGACGATAGCATCCACTCTATTTTTACTCAGCCACAGTTAATTACAGTTTTTCTTAATAACAGCTTTCCAAAAGATATAAAAGAAGACAGGCTCGACCTCAGTTTGAGTGCTTTCTAAAAACGCCATCATAACTCACAATCAAAAATATCTCGTTCCGTTTGATATCACAGCTACTGTTGCAGCTGGAGGGGGTTAAATCCTTTGTCTTAAAACATCTGTCCTGCTGTTGATGCAACAAGTCGGACTCGGCAGTGTTAACATATCATATAAAACAGTTAACATTTGCCTGGATAAAGAGGGAGTGACATGGGATATGTACGATAGAGTTATTATGATTGTTTGTCTTTCCGCGACATGAGCAGTTTTAGTCCAGATACCTGGCGTTGCGTTTTTACAGCGAAAACATAAGGCCAAACTCCGGCCAAAAATCTGTCCGTTTAATGTTAATGCGCTTATTGTTAGGCTATTATCTCTTGACATATATTTAATTAACTTTTCTGGTATCCATAACATGCACTGGCAAAATCGGCTCACAGATAAAGAGACCAAATAACAATTTGATAAAGTTTTACATTGATTCTCCTTGCTTATCCCCGCCATCCAGGTTGAATTTTTACATAAATCTGGGTGAACCACTTTTTAAAGTTGAACTTTTCTAATAGTATATGTATGCCGAATTGAAAAGCGGTTTTCAATTATTAATGTCACATGTTAATTACTGCTCTGTCCTGTAAGTATATTTGTTTTAAAGCACAATGACTGTATAACTAATGGTTTTTGAACAGAGTTTGGAACAGGCAGCATGTATTGGGGGCAGAGCGGTTTTTGGTCGTTGGCCTTTTCGGAAACATCCGCTCGATGACTCCACTTCTCGTGGTGTCGGCCAGCCAAGAGTTTCAGCCAGTAGAGCGGAAAATATCGCCTACAATCTCAATTCACAGCTTTTTATTAGTGGAGGGACTCTTTGTTTTTTTTTTAATGTAAACTTTATTAAACCAGGCTAATAATGGACTCTCTGCCTGTCTAATTAACTTCAAATATTAGGAAAGTATTAGTATTTCCAGTAGATATTTACTAGTTCCCTGTTGGGAAAGGGAGAATGAACCTTAGTATAACTCAGTTCTGACAACAACACATGGCTCAAATACAAGAAAACAAACTGTCAGAGGGTACAATAGAAGCACCCATTATTTTTCTAATATTGGTTTCTGCTGCTGTAGTTTATACAATTTAATTTAGAGAAGAAGTAAAGGCACGTCAAGCTCTCTCATAAACAGGAAGGAGGGGACAAATTCAATTGTGATTCTGAATTGAATAATCAAGTTTTACCTTGTTTTTGCTGCCACATATGAAATGTAAGCCTTTCAGTGCTCATTTATTAAACTATTACTTTGTAATAAATGAGAATGGTTGAGCAGATGTACCAAGAGTTAAATCAGTCAGGTTTGAAACAGAGTCATTTTGATCCTAACCCAACTCTGACCCTAACAGTGACCCCTTTGACCTGAGCTTTAGCCGCAGCTTGCAGCTGTCCAGGCTTTTTTTTTTCTCAGCGGTGTGGATGAAGCATGCTTTCAAGTGCTGCGCTGATGTTGCATGATTCATTTGTAAGGAAGTGTGAGTAAATGGTTTTCGACTCTTCTGTAAAATTCCTCTCCCTTCTTTACGTGCAGGTGTGAAGAAGCCTCCATTAGCTCCCAAACCTAAACTCCCTGCTACCACCAAACCCTCTCCCCCACCCATCGCCCCCAAACCAGGGCTTCTCTCCCAGTCTTCAGCTGTCTCCCAACCGTCCCCTGCGACTCTCAAGAGGACAAAACCAGCCGTTGCCCCCAAACCATGCATTCCCAAAGCCTCGTCTCCCCCCGTTTCACCCCCGCCACCCAAACCCAGTGAACCCCTTATCCTATCTCAGGACCAGCAGGAAGCTTTGGGTGATAGCCTCTCACTCCTCAACTCCAGAAATGGGATTTTATCAGAGACCAGCAAACGTGACTCGGATTACATCATTCCCACCTGCTCCTGTGGGCTCCAGGACTGTTCCCAGTGCCAGCATCTGGAAAACGGAAATACAACAGAGATTGGGAGCGATTTGCACAAAGAGCTGTTGCAGAATGGGATTTCTACAGAAGGATTCACAGGGACAGGGCCACAGGAGAAAGCAGAGCAGCAGCGGGAGGAGGGAGTAGCTGCAGAGAGGGGTGAAGGTGGAGGGATTAGCAAAAAGCCCAGGGATAAACCTCAAAGACAGAGACACCTGGAGAGGGGATTGGTTAACAAAGAGGCACAAAGGACTGAGGAGCCCAAAGCTTCAGAGCCTGTAAGACATCAGGAAAGTGCTGTTGCTGAGCCTGATGATTCCAAAGCAGCTGTACAGACGGAAAACACAGATTCAACAGACTTTAAGTTAGCCTGTGATGTTGCAGGCAGCATCATTTTCTCCCAAAGTATCCTTCCTCATGAGTCCTCTGCTGAACCCTGTCAGGTAGAACACAGTGAGCCCATCAACAGATCATCTCCCACCAGGTTACACCCTGATCTGCAGGTCCCTGCTGCCCCCAGCAAGCCTCTCCCGGTCCCTCACCCACGCAAACTTAAAAAGCCGGCCCTGGTGAGGCAGGATGGCGTGGAAGTCAGTGCCCAGGATCAGGTGGCGGAGGAACAAAATCGGGGGTTTGACATGCGAGAGGAGGAGGGGAAACTGAGTCTAGCGGGCCTGTCTCTCGGTTCAGACGGCGAGGAGCTCAAACAGGACACATGTGATGAGCTTTTAGCCCAGAGAGACTCATGTTTGGGAGATGATGAGACAGACGCACCGGTCCCGCCGCCTCGGCAGACCTCCCTCTCACCTCGCCTTCACAGGACAATCCACATGCCCCCCTGTCTTGACAAAAACTACTCCCACTCCTTAGTCCAGCTCTCACATGCTGACTCAATGAGCCACAACAAAGAAGGCGAGGGCCACAGAGTGGAGGAGGACGAAGAAGACGGGTACGGCGACTTTGAGCGCTATCCGATCACTCACAGCCTCCCCAAACAGATCAAACTGGGCTGTCACCCTCTGGCCAACTCGAGGAAAGCGTTCTCCGCCGAGGATCAGCCGTCACCCAGAGCGCCTCCCAGGAAACCTCAAAGACACAGCCTGCCAGCTCCCCCTCCGCCCTCCATCTGCCCTCCTGCACCTCCACACGCCAACACCCCGATGAGGGAGCTGCCTGCGCCTCCTCAGGAGAAAACATCCTGGCGCTTCTCCCGACCCTGCGTGACCTTCTTCAGCCGGCAGATACCGACCAGGAGCAGCGTGCCGCCAAAGAGCCGAGCTCCGGCGCTGGGGGGCAAGCAGAGGGCGCAGTCCTTCTCTGCAGCCGACCTGGCAACCCGGGCCGACTCCCACAAGAGGAGCCTCTCCTTCCGGAAGCTGCTGGAGCTCCGGCTGTCTGTCAAGATGCTGCCGAAGCTGCTGGCCAAAGGAGGCCAGTCTCTGGACTGCACCAGCGTGGACTCCCAGCGGGGGGAGAAGAGCCTGGAGCGGCCCAGCAGCTGCATCGTGGAGTCTGATCTGTGTGGAGAAGACGGAGAGGGATCAGTGGAGTACGAGAACGTTCCTCTGTACGAGGAGATCCCAGAGTACATGAACCTGCCGTTCCACAGTGCGAGGCTGGGCTGGTCACATGACTCTGACGGAGCCGATTCGGACATCTATGAGGTGCAGGATCCGTATCACAGGTGCCACGACCACGAGTACGAGAGGTACAGTATCCTGCATATTTACACGTTTTTAGTTTGTGGCATTGAATGTATTTATTAGAAAGATGACAGTAGAGAGATTTATGACAGGATGGATGTGGAGCGACGGGCAGAAAAGGTTGCCAGGTGGATTCAAACCAGAAGTGATGCTTTATTCCCGCGGCCACCAGGGCGCCCTATCCCATATTTAGTTACTTATTATTCCAAAACAGTTAAATATTTAATTATAATAAATAATAATACTATTGTTCATTTAATTTATAGTGACATAAAACAAAGAAAGGTAGTAAATATTTAGTTTTTTTCCTTCCCTAATGGCTTGGGAATGTTCAAAAGTTGACTTATACGTTATCCAACTAATCGTGCATGGTGTCAAATACATGGAATTCTGGGAAGTTAAGCTGCATAGAAAGATGTTTCAGCATATTGCTGCTGTTTCAGCCCTTACATGAAATTATCAGTAACAGAAACATGAGTTTGATGTCACTGTTTTGCAACGCTTAACTTTGCCGGCATCAATAAAAAGAATAGATACGTTCTGAGGACAAACGGACAATTGATATTATATCCAAAGATGGTTCATCATCCGAGTCAAAAAAATCTCTCATTCTAATTGAAAACAGTTCTTTTTAGTAGCCATTATCGGTGAATTTCCCAGTTGAGTTGAAGAAAAGAGCCATTTTCGTGCCGTGAACAATGGCAGCTTGTGTTTGTGGGAACAGGAGCCTGAGAGTTGATGTGGGCCGCCGTCCAGAGCGGCTCTACAACACTCGCTGCCTCCCTGTAATTTCAGGTGACCCGTAGCTTCAGTGTGGGAACCGACAGGTTGCACAGGTGACATTGGCGGTTTGCATTTACAAGAGTGTGAAAGTCAGCCTTTGAGCCAGTGGCGTTGAATTTGAATGGAGCATTGATGTGCTGCAGGTCGGCCTGTTTTCCTGTGGGTTATTTTCAGTGGCCAGGGCAGGAAATGTCTGAGAATCGCAGAAACGCCACACAGCTCTCTAGAACAGGGAAAATAAACCTCCAGCAACCACCAGCCTCCTCCTCCTCGGCCTGCACGCCCTCGCACTGTGTTTAGCCTCTTCCTAACCTCATCACTCCATTTTTCTCCTCTGTGTCTCTGAAGTGAGTTTTGTTCTCAAGTAAATCATCTCTTAAATCACGTGTGAGGAAAAGCAGCAGCAGCTTGCAGAGGGCTGGACACAGCAGGCGTTTAACTCAAACATGAAGTATTTCAGCTGAAGATAAAGACAGGGACGCAGTTTTAACGAGCAGCGAACAAAACATTATCTTTTAAAATAAACGGCACATGATTTATCGTGGGAAAATCAACAACAAACGCATAAAAACCTCCTCCGGCGATGAACAGCTTCATAACTTGTTGTTTCATGATCCAGTTGTTTCTTTTTCTGAGCCAAAGAGTCGGAAGTTCACCAAGAAATGTATTCACTCATTATTTATTATGTTTTATATGGCATGAATGTCATATTTTCCTGGTCTTTAAAGGCACCATTACAGTAAAGTGATTTTTTGGGCTTTTCTGTTGTTACCTGCCTTTACTGACTTCTGTCTGGTTCACACTTCCTGACTTTGGTGTTAGCTCGATGCTCAATTCTGTGAGCAACAATCCCCCATGAGTGCTGGGGGGCTCGCCGCTGCATCACTGACATATTCCAGATATTTATCAGGTTAAATATCTCTATCTGTCATAGAGCTACAGCCAAGGAAAGAACAACACATGGGATGAAAACTGTAATATTCAACACTGTTTTGGTGTTTCTGTTTGGTGTTTCTGTAGTCATTTCTAACTTATCTGAAATATTTCATCCACTAGATGGCGGCAGTTAGTGAAGGCAATATGGTCACTGACACAATAATATAAATTCGCAATATAAATTCCAGATGGTGTTCCAGATCACCGATCACCACCAAAATCTAACCACCTGTTCCTCGTCCCAATACACACATTGTCCGAAAATTTCATCCAAATCCGTGCAGAACTTTTTGAGATATTTTGTACACAAACAGACAAACGCTGGAGAAAACATGACCTCCTTGGTGGAGGTAATGAACATATATATTTACAAAAACAAAAGTTTATCAGTTTGAGCATTAGATATCTTGTCTGTGTAATGAATTCAAACGAATGTAGGTTGCAAAGGATTTCTGTTTTTGTTATTCTTTCCAAGGCATCACAGCTTTTTTTGGAATACCGGTTGTAATAATCTTTCGATGGATAAGTATCTCCTGCAACCCCATTAAAAAAACACAACAAAAAAAACTACAATATTATCAATATTGATAATATTTGTAATGCATTAGACTGAATGTAGGTTGCAATCCCACTTTAAAAAATCTGTGTTCTTGATATGCGTCCCAGACTGTTGTGGTGAGTAATGATGAGAGTGTTGTTTCCTCCGTCAGCCCGTGGCTCCACGAGTGATGAATCCGAGGCCGCGTTGGGTGACGATGAGGCACAGCGGCGTGAAATCAGCCTTTTAAACAATCCCGGTGTAACGTGTACTGCTTCTTAATTGTGTCTGGTATGTGGAGTGGTTACAGGCTGTCTCAGTGCTGGAGAGGGAAGCCAGTGAATCTGTAGTGTTTCCCAGGCATCTGAGCCTGTTAAGTTTATGTAAGTAGCCTCAGGCTGTAAACAAGTGGCGCTCTGTGCCTGATCCAGTGTGTTGGAATGCTCCGCTATAGAGAAAGCATAAGGGAGAAAGAAGTTGGGGGGGAGAGAGGGGAGGATGAGTGAGTGTGTGTTACGGTTTAGGTAAAAGAAACTGTCGGGAAGCATGTAACAAAAACAAGGAAGTGGAGAGAGCGGGCGATTGCTGATGAGAGTGAAAGGAAATGTGAGGATTTTTGGAGTCCCACAGTCTTTCCTATCTAATATTTATTCTGAGCCATCACTCTTTTTGCCAACATCTACAAGAGAGCCGTGGAGGACGGGGAGAGACGAGGAGGCCAAATGAAAACACATTAACTCCCACTCTTTGAAATCAGACAGCTTAATTGTTGAGAAAAGATCAAAACATTGGTGACACACAAACACATGTTGCTGCTTGCACTAACCTGGCACACAACGCTTTCTGTGGGCAGAGCCGAGTCAGCGTGCTGTCCCGCTGCCAGCAGCCGCTTCACAAAGATGCAGGGTTAATACTTGGCAGGGAAAAGTGTCGGGGACACAGGCCCTGTATGATAATAACATAATAATAATAATATTTAGGACAGGGCGGTGTGGCTGAAATCAACAGTACAATCAAAACACATCAATATATATCAGGAAGTGCTCTTTGTTGCGGGGCACGCCCTGTTTCTATTTGATAGGTTTGTTTGAAAAAGGGCTGTCACAATAAAAGCTTTTCAGTGCATTCACAATAATGATATTAGCGTGATTTATTGTTCGAGAAAAGGCCAATTGTACAGTTAATCTTTAACATTGTTTGTGTTTTTTCTCCTTTTCTTGCAAATGAATGGCGCTCTGTAGGGAGATATAGAGAGATGGTCTGTAACAATAACTATGAAAAAGTCAGTTATTAAAGAGGAGCTGGATTATAAAGTTATTCTTACCTGATACTTATTCCAATATTTCATCAGCAGTATACAACACAACTCGTTTGAAGTCAGTAACAACTAGATATTGTAAAATGATTATGATACTTTATTAATAATCCTGTAATAGCAATAATAATTAAGGCTGCAACTAATCGTTATGGATTAATCTGCCTGATATTTGTTGATTGATCATTTGGTATATGAATTGTCCACAAAAACTGCAAAAAAACACAGATTTTTATCCTGTTCGCTATCAAAATTCACTGTTTTGGCACGATTTCAAGCTTTTTAATTTAGATATTTTTCCTATTAAAAGCATTCATCACGCATGGTTCGTTTAAGGTTTGTTGTAAATATCAAAAATCTTATAATATTTTATGTTTTTTATGTGATAACTGCTGTAATTTAGGTGTTTTTTAAAGATAAAAACGGACTTTCCCATTGCCTGTTTGTAAGGTGCATGGGTTTCATTAGTCCAGCTGTTTAACTCCAATTACTAATAACAATAGCAAACATCAAATGAGTTTTTTAAATATTTTAGGGGGTGTTTGTTACCACATCCTCAGTCTGTGTGTCACTGGACTAAATTCCTTTATCAATCAGTGTTTTCCATGTTTTATCTCATGCCAGAGATCCTAAAATCTTACCCAACCAGCGCTGACATTTCCTTTAAACCCCTAAAGTAAAAATGTTGAAATGATCCCATTGTTACACTGCAGATGTTGTCATTATGTAATCGATATTTTCCATTATTGTACAAGACCTCTGAAGGCGTCTCGCCCTTCTGCTGACTCATGATCTTGTAAGTAAAGATTAAGTGCTCAGTTTACCATCAAGTCAACCTCTTGCACAAAATGTTAATCTTTATTTGTCCAGGGAGGGTTTTTATAGTCTCACACACCTAAACATTCCCTCTAAAGCGATGATAAATTCTGCCACGCGTGCCATTTAATCTGTGTGTGTGTGTGTGTGTGTGTGTGTGTGTGTGTGTGTGTGTGCAGCGGCTGGCTGGGGCAGGACGTCCACTCTGAGGAGGAGGAGATCCACAGCTCAGACGAGGAGGACGACAGCTCCACCTCCAGCAAGGAGCACCTGGACGTGGCCGACCGGCAGGTAATGACTTTGCTCTTTAAACAGACATAAAGTGATAAACCAATCGAATCAAACCGAAACTGAAACGTTTGCCAGAACCTGATGACGGATCGTTTCTGTGCTTGTTTAGGCCGGTACTAAATCCACTGAAATTTTAATTTTCCTGTACAGACAAGTTTTCCTAGTTAATATCTAGTTAACCTTTTTTTTTCATGAGCATTTTGAATATGGTGTTTTTAAGGTGCTTGGGTTTTGCATAAATGAGACGGTTTTTATTTGTTGTGCTGGAAAAAATCATACTCATCATTTTCATGATTTCATTATACAACTCATTATTTTGGCATTTTTGTCAAAATAAAACAAAATCAAATCAAAAATCAAATCTAAATGCTCATTATTTTGGCATTTTAGTCCAAAAGTCACTCTTAACAAAACTAGGTCTGTACTGAAGATTTACACATATTTTTTCACAAAGATTCATACGAACGGGCCACTTTTGTTTCTTAAATCTTGTGTTTACCAGAGATGTGCTGATAAGTCAGAAATCATAAATAAACGACTAATGGACTGAATAAATCTGAGCTGACAAAGACGTTTGTGTAACAGAAACGTTCTGACCTCTCATATTTATCTTGTGACCTCTTTGAGGTCCCTGAACTTCATGTTGGGAACCACTGCTTTAACGTGGCGGCTTTTATTCACAGACGAGGAAAATGTCACCGAAATTTTACTAGTTCCTAAAAAAAGTGGAACACCAGAGTGACTTTCATGGAAAAACGGCTGGTGCCAGCGTGTAAAACTTCACAGTGAACGTCTCGTATCGCTGCCGGTGACTCAACTGTCACTGCAGCCGCTGGAGATTGTGCGCATGTTTGCTGCCAAGTGTGTTCGTCACAGCTCTCCAGGAGTGTGTGTGTGTGTGTGTAGAAAGGGGGGGTGGTGAGCAAACACAGCAGGGCCACAGGTTCAGGAATAGCTCTCTCAATGAGCTTTTTTTTTTTTTCTGTCTTTGTCCTGCGTGACCCGCGCTGTGATACTGTCAGCACCTGTGTCTGATGCCCCTCAAACCTCCAGGGTATCACAGATACAGGCTCCGATAGGACACGTAGGGCAGTTCAGCCAGGCGGGGGGGGCCAAGGCCTCCGTCCAAATTAAGTCAGTGAAAGACCGCCCCATTACCATTCAACAACACACACCATGAGAAAGACACAGAGGAGACGGAGAGCGAGGAGGGAAAGGTCGCCGCTCTGCTCTCGGGCCGACTGAGCTGTTGTTTGGACGGCTGTGAACTCGATCCTGATGGTTTTACGGAGTGAAACAGGATCCGAGTGATCATGGTGATCTGCAGCGAGCCCGTGGGTGAACGCCGCTGTGTTCTGGTGAAAGTAAAGTTGTCTTTTTCTGTGGTGACCTGTTTGTGTTTGTGGCCTTTCAGCAGGAGGATGAGATGAAGAGGAAGAAGGTGGTGCACATCGCTCAGGAGATCATGAGCTCCGAGAAAGTGTGAGTGCTTTTATAATCAACCTGCAACACTGAATATTATCTGTGCAGAACAAGTGCTGCATTTTAACGGACATATTTCTGCTGGTGTTTCAGGTTTGTGGATGTCCTGAAGCTTCTTCACATAGTAAGTTTTATTTACTCAGGAGATACATTAACACTCGTATCCTCAGGCAGTTTCAGGGTGTTTTTCTTCTGCTGTCACTTTTTACTCACTGCAGTATAGAAATCCTGCACTGAACCACACAACCATTACTAGAAGTGAGAAGATCTCAAATATATCTTCTTTGCAGTAAAACACAGTAATGATGCCATATATCATAAAAAAGAATATAATATACACCGTTTTTCCAAGTGCCTGCAAGTTAAACCCAAAAAATTGGGAAAAGTTGGTTTCCACATGCTTTACATATTGAACTATGTACATTTTTTTAATCTCCTCTCTTGTCCTCTCCTCTCTGATCTGTGTAAACAGCCTGCAGCTCAGTCCAAGTTTCACTGAATTTTTGTCACGTGACTTTTGGTCTCATGCAATTCTTCACAGTTGCACTGAGGAGGACAGAATTTTTAGTTTTTTACAGGATCTTGTTCTTGCAAAGAGTTTATTTTGGTAAAATTTGAAATGCAACAAGTTTGAAGAATTGATTTAGTAAAAAATCGTTTTAAGCTTAGATTATTTTTCATTTTGGAAACATTTGTCGTGAACCATTTAAGGACTGTTGGAAATTTGAAAAGCTGACAATAAGGCATGTTTTTTACTTTTTTTGTCAATGATAAACAGTATGATTTTGGCTTTTTTTTGTATTTTTTTTTTTAAAGAAAACTACCTTTTTATGAAGGAAAGTCAGTTTCTTGATGCTCAAAAAATTTCAAGCTAAGACTAGTCTAAAACTGCCAAAATGTAGTAAAATGTAAAGGTTAAACATTACCCTAAACAATATTTCCACTGAAATGTGTGGCACTTTGCACCCTGAAAAACCTGAAAACAAAGTAAAATAATATAAACAACATTTGTTATAAACAGTTTTCCTTTGGGAAAATAAATCTCTGTAAAATGTGCCTGATTATTCACAATCAAAGCAACTTTTGACTGATGATGACATGAAATTTCAGTGCCAATTATGTTAATATGTAATTGAAAGAGTTCATTTAATCAAGTAGTTATTGCACACAGCCGTAGTTGAGGGTGAAAGTAGCTGTTGTTTGAGCAGCTGAGAAAAGAAGAAGAGCGCCCTGCAGAATAACTCTCACTGTATGTTTTGTTTCCCGCGCTGACGCTGTGATGGTTTTGAATGCTGTTCAAAGCTTTTTCCCGGGGATGGACATGAATTAATGAGGTCTCGGCTGATGTTGTCTTTGCTCAAGTGCCTGTACGGATTTGAATAATGCAGCTATTTCACAGCTGAGGCTTTTAAAGCTGCTGCGTTGGAGGGTTTTGGTTTCCCGTGGGCGGCTGCGGGCAGGTAAACTCACGGCCACAAGCTTTGATCAGGCCCATCACGGGGGAACGCTGTCAGGCAATGAGTGTGTGTTTGTGTGTGTGTGTGTGTGTTTTTGTGAGAGAAAAGGAGAGCGGGAGTGAGTCAGTTAAGGTTTTGTTTTGGCTCTGTGAGCTGCAGAGTTTGTCTGGTGACTTTAGATCCCAAATGTATGATATTTTCTTGTTTAATAAGTGGGTTTAAATGGACAGAACACGGTTCCTGTGGGTCCTGGAAATCCTTGACAACACTTGAATTTTAATGTGGTGTTTTCAAGGTCATTGGATTTGAAATTATACATTTATAAACAGACTTTTTGAAATATTCACTCTGCTGAAGGATTTTTTGCTAAAATGCTGTGTTGTTGTTGTTGCTGCTCATGTTGCATGTTTTGAATGAGGTGTAACAGGAGCCATGTGACTGCTTGTTGTCTGGTTGTTGTCAGATTCTTTAGGTTGAACATAGCTGGTAATCTGTTCAATATATCAGAACGTTTATGAGCTGTAAGTTCTGACAGGTTCCTTTATGCCGAGCCCAGCCTGTGTGTGTGTGTGTGTGTGTTTGTGTGTGTGTCCTGAGGGGAATCCCAGGTGAGCGGGGTCGAGGGTCCACCTGTCTGGCCTCCTCAGACGCAGCTTTAGTGAAACCCACCGCAGGATTAGTGGAAGCGCGTCGTGCGGCCGGCGGGGGAGGGCGCGGCGCGGCGCTCTGTCCAAGAAAAGAGGTCAGATCGCATTCTTGTGTCTCCGCGGACGGCCCGGCCGCACAGCAGCTGCTTCCTCAGGCCACAGAGACGACCTCCAGACACACACATACCTCCCATAATCCTCTCTGTGTGTGTGTGTGTGTGTGTGTGTGTGTGCAGGTGGGAGCGTGGGTTGGTGACCATGCGTGTGCATACTTGTGGCAAGTTGTCCGGCCGATGTGTTTACATTTTTTTAAGTTGGTTTATTTGTAGCCGACGTGTGTTAAGTGTGTTTAATGTATGTTAAGGCGCCGGTTTGTCAGATGTTTGCGTCACAGAGTCCATACACACAAAAAACACACACACGTGTTTTAGAGAGATTGATCATAGTTAGGGCTGCAGGATTTGGGAAAACAATATCTAATTGCGATTATGTAGCCTGACGATATTGGATGGGATTTTCATAGAAAAGTATCCAGTTGGTGATTTGTTGTTGTTGATTTATTTCCTTTTTTGTTTGAGGATCTGAACCAAAGTCTTTATTACATTATTTCTGATATTTTTTCTTCTTTTTTTAACATGGATAACTAACAACCATGACAAACCATACAAAGACATTAAAAAAATTAAAATAATAATGGAAAAGTGCACGTACAGTTCAGTCTACACAGCAACTATAATGTCAACAAGTGAAGTAGTCTTAAAAGAGACGACATGTTATCATTGCAGTGTGGAATGAATGACAAAATTACTAATAAACCCAGTTTTACAAACGTCTTTTTACAATCATCTAGCCAGAAGAAGTGAGCACAAATAGGCAACATTTTACTGAAGAATAAGTTTCCTGTAGCGCCACGTTAAGGAAGGTAATTGTTATTTAGCGTGTGTTGTGATTTGTTTAGTTTTAAAAAACCTGATTAGAAAAGTTCTGCATAACGTGACAAAAACAATCATCAAAAAAAAAAAGTGTTGTGATTTGGATTTGCTCTAAAATGTAACGATTTCTTCCTTGACCCGTGCTCCACCTTTTCACCAAGTTTAGTAAAAATCAGGTCTGTGGTTTTTCTGTAATAATACTGACAAAAAGATGAAAAACGAGCCGAGGTGAAGATTTACTCGTACGTGTCAGTGTGATATTGAGCGTGACTGTTGTCTTTCATCACATGTTTTTATTGGAAACTGAACGCTGCTTGTCAAATGTTAAGTTCATGTTTTAGTGCATTTAAGTGGTTGATTTACTTTTACAAGTGTGTGTGTGTGTATGTGTGTGAGAGAGAGAGAGAGGAGCACATATAAACCAGGACACTGGGATCCTGCGTGGCCTCCCTGCTTCCTTCCAGGTGGATGTATGTTTTGGCTCACTGGACAAAGTTTAGAGTGCTGTGTCAGCTCTGTGTGTGTGTGTGTGTGTGTGTGATTGTGTGTGTGTGTGTGTCTGTGATTGTGTGTGTGTGTGTGTGTCTGTGAGGGAGGCGGAGGCTGCAGTTTACGAGGTGATAACCAGGTGTTCCTCTTCAGCTGCATGTTGTCACCCCACCCTGTGCAGCTATGTGTGTGTGTGTGTGTGTGTGTGTGTGAAACGATGATAGCATTCCCTGTCTCTGTGTGTCCTGTCAGGACTTTCGGGATGCTGTTGCCACAGCAACGCGTCAGAATGGGAAGCCGGTGGTGGACGAGCGGATCCTCTGTCAGATCCTGTACTACCTGCCGCAGCTTTACCAGCTCAACAGAGACCTGCTGAGGGAGCTGGAGGACAGAGTGGCACACTGGTACACACACACACACACACACACACACACACACACACATTATTATACATTATTGCTGTGGGTATAAATAGTTGCATTTATAGTTTCAATTAAGATGTGGTAATAAACACTTCGAGAACCTGGACGTTTTTGGTTTAGGTGCCTTGAAAGTCCTGGAAAAGTGCTTGATCTTGCCTGTTAAAAAGCCGTAGATACCCAGTAAAAGTATGCAGAATTAGCTGTTAGCAGCTCATGTTTGCATTGAGCTCTGGGATGTTCAGAAAACCATCTTTGGATTAATTTAATACTGAAGAAAACTTAAAAATCCTATAATTCTCAGGCAAGTTCTGCAGTTATTAGTTGTGTGATTTCAAAGCAGATTTATAGTTTGTCCTTGAGTCAAGAAATGAAAGTTGTACTGAATCTAAAAGATGTTTTTAATGTTTGTGTTTCAGGATGAGTTATTATGACTCAGAGAGGTAAAACTGAAAGAGAAACCCTCATTTAAACCACTTTTAAACAAAACAAAAACAAATGCTAAAAGTTATCATCCAAACTGTCACGTTAGATTCAACAGTTTCCTGTTTCAGTTTTGACTCACAGTAATTGCTGTCTCTGTGCAGTTTAAATGGACAGTTTGGATACTTTCAGCGTCATTTTTTCTTCCAAATCAGTGTTTTACCTGCTGTGTGTTTAACTGGAGGTTTGTTTACAGCCTCTGATTCACTCCGTCCTCATTCTGCTGCTCTGTTTTAGTAATGTCACTGCGTCCCAAAGCTCAGCAGTGAAGTATGGGAATAAAACATATGCAGGGTTGGAGGTTTACTTTTCAAAATACTAATTACCTGTTCAAACAAATGTAGTCAGACAGCTAATCCAACTATCACAAAACTACTTGATTACTTTCTGTTACTATTCAGCTATATTTTAGAATAAGGTGCCAGGTTATAATATAGTTATTTTAAATTGAGGAAAGTTGTCTTAAGTCACACATAGTATATATTTGTATCAGTAATTTAATGCATTAGTTACCTTTTTTGTATCCCAATTAACCTGAAAATGTGATCAAGTAGTAAAACAAGAAAACAAGTTATTTTTAATTGAAGAAAGTTCATCTTAACCCAGTAAATAGTAGCTTTAGTAGTAAGCAGATTATTTTACTAACGTATGAATCATTATTTTCCTTTTTATCTATTATTATCATACTGGATTACCTGTAAATTGACTATTAACTATTTAGCTGTATTCAAGATTTAGGTGCCTGGTTATAATAACAAAAACAATGAATAATAACACTTGCAATTAAGACTAACAGGATTTTTTCCCCTCTTTAGTATCATTTATTTATTATTCTCATACTGAATGACCTGTTTGTTGACGTCTGTCTGCTTTCAGGAGCGACCACCAGAGGCTGTCGGACATCTTTGTGCAGAAGGGTCCGTACCTGAAGATGTACTCCACCTACATCCGTCAGTTCGACAACAACGTGGCTCTGCTGGACGAGCAGTGCAGGAAAAACACGGCGTTCGCCGCCGTCGTCAGAGAGTTCGAGGTAAAGTTGGAACTACATTATGTGGAAACTCAGTAGCTACAGACATTTAAACAAAATGTCTTTAAGCTTCAGTCCACCATCACTGTTATCAGCCAGTTAACTGGAAGCGTCTGTGTTTGTTTTGTCTCAGATGAGTCCAAGATGTGCCAGTCTGGCTCTGAAACACTACCTGCTGAAACCAGTGCAGAGGATCCCTCAGTACCAGCTGCTGCTCACAGGTACACACACACACACACACACACACACACACACACACAAACACACACTCCCCCTCCTCTCGTCTGTGCTGCAGTCGTCTGCAAGCTGAAGGTCAAACGGTTTATTGAATCATGGCGCTCCTTTATTGACAGCGCGTGAGTGAAGTCTGGTGCTCCTTTGTTTTGGTGCCACACTGACACCCAGTGGACAGACACGGGAATGCAGTGAAAACTGCTGACACGGAGTAAAAACAAATTATGTTTAAATAATTTGCTCATAGTAATCAAGTGTACATTTAGTTTAATAATAATAATATTAATAAACATAATAACTAACTGGCCAAATAATAACCAGGTCAAAGTGCACAATATAAAATAAAAATGAAACATCTACATTATATAATAAAGAAAAAGTTTATTTTCAGGCCTGTTAAAAATATAGAAAGGAAAATGTAGCACAGTGTTGTTTTAAGCTGTAGCCTAATTATGTTATATGTTCAGTAATATGAAACGTGTTTAAAAACAGCTGCAGTGTGTTTGCAATGGTTATTTAATTAAAGTTGTTGCTGGTTTAGGTTCCCAGCTGCTGCACACTGAAAATAAATATAAAAATAAAACTTCTTTTCTTCCAGATTATCTGAAGAACCTCCCGGAGGACTCTGAGGATTATAAAGACACACAAGGTCAGACAGTTCTCATAATTACTGTCTGTTTTATACAGAGTGAATCTCTCTTTAAACACTAACGTTTTTTTATTTCCTGCCCGTTCAGCCGCCCTCAGCATCGTGAAAGAAGTGGCCAACCACGCCAACGATATAATGAAACAAGGGGTGAGACGTGATTCCACACAGAGCTTTGAATGTTTCCAACCTGAGCCTCGTGTTTCTCCTCACCGCTCTGATTTTATTTTATTTTTTACAGGATAACTTTCAGAAGCTGATGCACATCCAGTACAGCCTCAACGGGCACCATGAGATCGTTCAGCCGGGCAGGGTGAGTCTCAACACACAGAAGCTCTTTTTCACACACAGGGAGAATTTCTTTAAAAATAACATTACATTTTTTTAAAGATTTTATGTATTTAAATATATTTTTGCAGGGATTTTTTCTCACTTTGTTCTCGTTTTTCACTTCAGTATTTTAAATTATATTGAGTCCTGCACCTCTATGGACACAAAAATGACAGTTATAATGTAATAAATCATAAAAAATGAAAAAGAAAAATTGGAAATGGAATATATAAATATAATCTAGCAACAGGTGTTTTTTTTAATACAGTCAAATTAAGAACAGGTACACAAATTATAAAAAGAATTAGAGTTGATTAACAGTTAATTTTCTTCCCTTTTATTTCTTTTATTCATTTCAATGACTGATTAAAAATCTGAGTATGTGTTTATGTTTATGTTTCTATATATTTCTGTGTATATATAAATGAATAAAGAGAGGTAGAGAAGCATTCAGATACAGATGCAGACATGTATATGTGGTTAATGTACTTTATTTTATATTCATCATTATTATTTATGTTGAGAAATTTGTAACGGGATCAAATGTTTGGTTAGTATTTGTTTATAAAACAATAAATGTGTCCGTACTTGCAGGTGTTTCTGAAGGAGGGAACTCTCATGAAACTGTCCAGGAAAGTGATGCAGCCTCGGATGTTTTTTCTGGTGAGTAAAAAATGAAAAATCATCTCTGAAAAAAATCCAGTTTATGTTGTGCTGTAACATTTCTCTTTAGCTTTCAGATTGAGTTCATTTGAATGTATGTTGTTGTTGTTGTGTTGTGGCTTGATAAATCTGTTTGTCTGTGTTTTCTCCAGTTTAACGATGCGCTCATGTACACAACTCCGGTCCAGTCCGGCCAGTATAAACTCAACAGCGTCCTCTCTCTGGCCGGGATGAAGGTTAGAGACACTTTTAATCTATACTCTCAGTATTGATTGTTTCTGTTCTTACAGACTGTACTTCTCATGTTAGAGGTTGTTCCTTATTTATTTTTAATATTTGATGCCATATTGTCTTTTTTTATGGTCGTTTTTTACATTTAAAAGTGTTCATCGGCACCGAAACAAGAGGTGCAGTAAATAATTGATGCTGAGTTTGCAGCAGCATTGCTCATGCATTTTAAATCTGTTATTTCTGTGTTTCTGTGTGTTCCAGGTGAGTAAACCGAGCCAGGAGGCCTACCAGAACGAGCTGAACATCGAGAGCATCGAACGCTCGTTCATCCTGTCTGCCAGGTCAGCGCTCGCTCTCACCAGCCGACCCTCACATTAAATATCATGTTTATAGAGCTTTTAACATTCATGCTTTATTTGTGGTTGAGAGTTTTTATGTATTTTTTTCTTGCAGCTCAGCGACAGAGCGAGACGAGTGGCTGGAGGCCATCGCCAAGGCCATCGACGACTACACGAAGAAGAAGATAACCTTCATATCCAGCCGCAGTCAGGAGGAGGTAAGACTGAATCTATGTCAGAAATCCTAATAATAATGATTGTTTTGGTCAATATTTGGATCATAATTATTAACACGGTTTCTCATTGACTTTTACAATCAGAATCAGAAACACTTTATTGATCCCAGAGGCAAATTTGATGTCTTTTTTGGAAACTTTATGCATTCATTTTTTTATGTTCAAAAAGAAAAATTATGGTTTTGTTGAAGTAATTGGATGGAAAAAATGTATTATCTATTTAAAAATATGTGTAAAAAAATAATATTTAATTTATAAATAAATATATATCAACAATACATTAAATAATTTGAAATACATATATAGAATATGTATATGTTATAAAAAATATAATAAATAAAATTAAAATAAATAAAATCAACTATATTATTATTGTAATACCACAAGCTACTGAAAACTAAAAAAAACCTATATTCAACAT